>JAODAL010030574.1:0-49727 GCA_025379985.1 Phyllomedusa bahiana
GAAAAAAATTTAAATATTAAGGGATTAATATGGCGGCCTTCACACCACTGACTACGGGCGCAATTTAATGGAAAATGTAAACAAATTTGGGGCGTACAACTGAGCTCTTTCGGAAAACAGACCCAGACTTCAAAAAACTATTTAAAATTTAAAGGGATAAGTTATCCCGGGTTTTTTTGGGAACACTGCGCGCAGTAAAATTCAATAAAACGGGAAAAACAGGGACAATTCCCCTCCTATCAGAGGTCGCGGGCCAAAAAAAAAATTGTAAAAAACAATGCTTTTTCAATTCAAACAAGAACCGACTCAAAATATCCCCTTTCCTTTCAAAAGCCTTTCCTGCTGCCAGACCCCCCTCCCCCCACCCTTGCGGCTACACACACCAGTAGATACCCTTTAAAAAAATTTCTCTAACTAAATAAAAGAAAATTTTCTCAATCTAACTCTTTTTCTAAGCTGTAGGTAGGTGGAGGGTTTTTTGATTAGAAGAATTTTCTCTAAAGCTGAAGAACAGCTTTTTTGGTTTTTAAATGCAATAGACACGCCCCTTCTGTGAAGTGGCATAGACAAGAATGATCAAATGGGAAAATGCAGTTGCATGAAAAAAACGGGTACGTGATTTTTGCAGAGATCCAACACTGCAAAAGTAGTGACGTTGAAACCCCTCCCACCCCCCTCTATCCTCGGAGCAAATTTTGGCGGCCCCCAAAAATAAAAAGGGAAAACACGAAATGGCCATGAATAGATTACGTAAGTTTGCACCTAAACATCCGAATCGAAATTTCTGTAAGCCTAAAAACATGCACCCCTCCTTGCAGCTGCTGTTTACGGGGAGGGGGCGGCGGATTGTTCCGTCCTACCTCCCCCCCTGTATCAGCCACGGGGGGCGCACGGTTTTTCCCACCGCCCCCCCTGCGACGCCGACCTTCCTGGGCGGGCACCTCCCGCCGGGAGATCTTGGGAGCGCTGACAGCAAAGCGGCGTGGTGGGGGTCACCCGCTTACACTGCTCGCAGCTCCCGGCCGGGAAACGCGAGACCGGGGGATCGTAGCAGGTGAGTAAATTTTTTTTTTTTTTATCCAATAGCTACTCCCCTGGCTACATGGGGGCACTGTCTGGCACAGGGGGGCACTGTTGGCTGGGGGGCGCGTCTGGCACAGGGGGAACGGGCTGCTATGGGGAACTTTTTTGACTACATGGGGCACTGGCTGCTACATGGGGGACTGGCGGCTACATGGGGGCACTGGCTGGCTATGGGGGCACTGGCGGCACAGGGGGGCACTGGCTGCTACAGGGGGGCACTGCGGCTACGGGGCACGGCGGGCAAAGGGGGGGCACTGGCTGGCTACAAGGGGCACGCCTGGCTACTGGGGGCACTGCCTGGCTACAATGGGGGTAGGGGCCGGGCTACAATGGGGGTACGCCTGGCTACAATGGGGAACTCCCCTGGCTAAAAGGGGGGCACTCCCCTGGCACAAGGGGGGCACCCCCGGGCACAATGGGCCTCCCTGGCTACAGGGGGGCACTGCCTGGCTACAAGGGGCACACCGGCTAAAGGGGAGCACTACCTGGCTATAGGGGGGCATCCCGGGCTAAAAGGGGGGGCACTCCCGGCTAAAAGGGGGGCACTGCCGGGCCCGGGAGGCACTACCTGAAAATATGGCTCTACCGGGCTAAAGGACACTTGCCGGGCACAGGGGCTACTTCCGGGCAAAGGGGCATTTTGCCTGGTTATAAGGGAGACACCTGGCTTAGGGGCTCACCTGGTCAAAGGGGTAAACAAACCTGACTATGGGGGGCATCTACCTGGGTATAAGGGCACTACTGGGCCCGGGGTTTTCGTCCCGGCTAAATTTTTCACTACAAAAGGCTACAGGGGCACTACCTGGTCATGGGCTCTACATGGGTACAGGGGGACGTTTTGCTACAGGGGGCATATTACAGGCTACCATATGAGGGGGCATAGATGGGGGGGTTTTTTTATAGAAAAGGAATTGTAAGAAGGGGAGAATTTAGGGGTCAAGAGTTTGTTTTGTAAATTTTTTTTAGTGGGGAAAAAAAATCGTGGCCCGGGAGAAGTCCAGGCGTCTGGGACGATGGAAAGAAAAAAAGGAAAAAAACCTTTGAGACGCTCCGAAGTGCATGATGTAAAGTTACTGTAATCATTATATTCTGCAAGCCCCCTGTAAACTGGATCAAATCTGTTGGGCACTGTATGGGTAAAAGGTGTATTAAAAGGTTTTTTTTCATAAAGGTCTTTGTATTATTCAGCACTATGTGGTGATATTGGGGCTTAAAAGATATTGGCCTATTTCCGGATTCTGGTTGGGAAACGGGGTTTTTTTTGGTAACTGATCTATTTTTTAGATTTTTTTACGAGCCCATTGGTTAAAGCTTTTTTATTTTTAATATGGTTAAGGTGATTTAATGTTTGCTTAATTTTCGGAGGGGGGGGGTTTCTTCACCTCCGCCCCAGTGAAATTTAGCCTAGGGAAAGCCCTGCGCAAGTAAAATTTTCAAGGTTTTGCCTTCTCCCTTCCATGCACCACAGTTGTGGGGTTCAGACTAGAACATGCAATCACCTTTTGGGGACCAATGGGAGCAGAACACAACTGGCTGTCACTAGTAACCACATTAGCTGCTCCAGAATTTGTACATAGCACACTCCCAGGTTGCTACCAATCACTGGATACACAGTACCTGAGTAGCTCCAATCTACTGCTATAGCTGTAGAAGCTAGTTCACACACGGCAATAACTAAAGCTTACTCTGATACACAGGCTGTGTGACATAGTCATGAATCACAGGCATGTGACTTAACAGTCTCAGTTTCAAGAAGCATCACTGTATGCAAGATATTAACTTTGAGTCCACATTTCACAGTCTCAATCTTATCCAAAATCAATATGGTCTCGCAGGATTCTTCTGGCTTGTCAGCATGTCTGGGACTCCATTAAGCCCATCTAGGTCTGCATTCAGCAGGTTTTAAAAATCTCCCCCACCATTACCTCACATACAGGGGTGCCAATAGGGCAGTACTCCTGTCAGGGGCCCTAATCAAAAAGAGGCCCACTGATATGTTAAAAAAAATAGGAACTAGTAGTGGGTGGGCCCCATTTGATTTGGCTGTATGGGGCCCTGAAACGGTTAAAAGATGATTGATGGCAGCCCTGCTCACATAGATCATGCATATTATCAACTGTCCCTGAGTAGGTATCAAACCCCATTGGAGCAGTTTTACCAGAGTGTAGTCAGGTCTGCAAACTAGGGGACCCATCCTGTGCACTTCAGGTAACTCTTGCTGCTGACAATCCATGTCAGTCAGGGGTGGACTCCACCCACCTGGAACTCCAGGCCTTGGGCTGCAACCTCTCTAGCCTCCTAGTGAGAGGTCAATCAGGAGCACATCTTTCCGCTCTGTGGCATCACCAACAAGGCTTCTTCTGCTGGACGGTGGTATCAGGCTCCTGCTGGTGAAGTTGGCTGCCCTTGACAACGGAAGCACACAGGTCTCTTAGCAACTTGATTTTACTTGGGCCTGGCTGTTACTTGGAAGGATGATACGGGTAGCTGGACTTTTTCTCCTGCAGTCGTCAGGTTGGCAACGAATTTCCACACTTTTGGCTCCGCTTCCTCTTTACACACAAACAGTCCTTATTAACCCCAGATATGCCAGAATCTCCGTCTTCAGTTTGGGGTAGCCTCTAGTGTCCTGCAGGGACAAGCCACAGTACACCTTCTGGGGTTTGCCAGTCAGATAGAGTGCTAGAACATTTGCCCACTGCTCTGTGGGTAGCCTCTTGCTGACAGCTGCATGCTCAAAAGCTGCGAGGAAGATCTCCATGTCTTACCCGGCGGTCGTCTTCTGCATAGCCCTTCGCACCACACGTCAGGCTCTCAAGTCATCCTCTGCGGATTTTATTTGTGACACTGCCTCTCTCTCTGTATTAAGCTGTGTCTGGAGTCTTCAATTGCTTGACCCTAAGAAACGCCTATCTTCTGCTGCATCATACCAATGTTCCAATCACCCAATTCCCCACCAATAAAGACAAAGAGACATGGATTGGATAAATTGGCCACAGCAGCCGTTTTATTAACAAACAAATAAATAACAAATAACTGAATGCGAGTGAGTATATTAAATATCCATTCGCCCTAACCCCCACTCCCCCAAAACTCCCAGCACCTTCTGGAACATCCATGAGAACCAACTTGAGGGTGTGGTCCTTGGAGCCATGACAATCCGAAACCAGAGTCTGAAGAAACTCCTTCTCTTTTTCACCGTAGTTTACCCCCAGCTTCAAGGGCACCAAGAGCCACCTCAGGCGGCTAACCATTCCTTACTAGCTCCCAAGTACGCCTGTGGGCCTGTGGAGCCCCAACCTTTGCCAGCCCGGTCCCCGCAAAACTGGGAGCCAGCAGAGTCTGACTCCCCCACTACTTTTCACCGACTCCAAGGACCCCAACCCGCCGCAGCCACTGTGACAATCTGCCACCCCCCTCTAAAATTTACGAAAACCTGACACCAACTCAGAACCTAAGCCCCCACCAAATCCACATCAGGGAGGGAGGGTGGGACTATCTCTTCTCCTGCTGCTCACGTGTCTGTTCCCGCGCACCGCCGGGCCCAGCTATATGAGCCGACTCCTCCCCGCACGCCGTGCTTTGGCTCCGCCCCCCTAACCTCGCGCAAAAGCCGGCGCGCCGGGTCATGTGGGGCCTCCCACGAGGGCTGCGCCCCCTCGACCGGTCCCGGCCTAGCCCCTAAGTAACGCCTATCCTCTGCTGCTTCATACCAATGTTCCAATCACCCAATTCCCCATCAATAAAGAGAAAGAGACAGGGATTGGATAAATTGGCCACAGCAGCTGTTTTATTAACAAAAAAATAAAAAACAAATAACTGAAGGCGAGTGAGTATATTAAATACCCATTCACCCTAACCCCCACTACCCAAAACTTTCAGCACCTTCTGGAACCCGTAAGAACCAGCTTGGGTCTGAGGTCCTTGGAGCCATGACAATCCGAAACCAGAGTCTGGCAAAACTCCTCCTCTTTTCCATCGCAGTTTGCCCCCAGCCGTCACCCCCGACTTCAAGGGCACCAAGAGCCACTTCAGGCGGCTAACCATTCCTTACCAGCTCCCAAGGACGCTGTCCTGTGGAGCCCTAACCTTCGCCAGCCCGATGCCCCCAAAACTGGGAGCCAAGCAGAGCCTGACTCCCCCACTACTTTTTACCGACTCCAAGGACCCCAACCTGCCACAGCTAGCGACCATGAGACCTCATGAGCACGACGCCCTCCACAGCCCCAAGGCTCTTTTCAGACCCTCACAGATGTCCCATGCCCACAAATCCAGCCCGACGGTGTTCAAATGAACGCCGTCCCTATGCCAGAACTCACCAACCCCCAGCTCCAACTCCCTATGCCTAATCACAAACCCCCCATTCCTGGACACAAAGGATGCCAACGCCCTCTTAACCTTAATCCTCGCCCTATTAATACCTGCCTTTGAGAGCGCATGCTTCCACAATAATCTAGGCACTATATCAGACCACAAAGTCACTATACCCGGGTAAAGGGACCACAGCCCCAACAGATCATAGCGCATGTCCCTTATGAACTCCCTAAGGGGGCGCAATCCTAAATAGTTACCCCCAACATGTAAAACTCGTGGGGGCCGATCCCAAGAAACAAATCGCTGAAACACCGATAGGACCTGACTCCACATAAGTCCACGTTTTCCAATCCACGGCACTACCGCCACATCCTCCGGAATTCCCAGCTGCCAACTGCTCATTCGCAGCGCTGCTCGCTCTGCTCCCCAGTGCACGATGGAGTGACTGAAGATCCAAACTAATCGTTGCCCTGCAAAGAAGAAAAGCTAAAGAACAGCAAAACATGTCATTCCAACTGTGGCAAGTCAAAGGACATGGGTGGAGAGGGGAGAGAATTATCGCCCCTTACTGCCGACCCTGTTAAGGAAAGATCTGAACCACATGCGGGCGGATATACAACCGGTAGAGATCAGATTCCCATCTGCCAATCCTGCGCACAGAGTTGGCATCCAGCCCTCAACCCGCCGCCTCCGTGTCAGCCCCAATTCGGAATGAGTGTGGTGCAAACTGCATGGGATCCACTGCCGTAAATTGGAACTGCGACAAAAAACTACCATCCGAGTGCACCAACAAGGGGCCGAGCCCCTCCAGACGCCGCCGACTATGAGCCTCAAAACACCGGACTGGGCACATAAGGGCACCCACGACCGCCCCGAACCATAACAACCTGCCCCTGCCCATCTGATCCGTCTTCGACCTTCTAATCCGAACCACCAAAACCCCCCCTTGTAGCTGTAAATATTCAACCCGCAACCCACCAACCACACCCCTACTCGAACACACAAGCTCACCAACCTGCAACGCACCAAAAAAGGCCAATGAAAACGTGAGGCGAAACAGAGCGACCTCAAAATCCGACGAACAGACAACAAGCACCTGGTGCCCGAAACGTTCCAAAAGCTGGAAGACTACTGGCGGCGTCTGTCCACCTCCACCGTACCTCGCCTATAACCCCTCAAAGCCTGCACTACCCCAAAAACTTTTGTCACATCCGCTATACCTCTTGTCTTGAAAACAAAAGCCAAAGCCGACACGAAAAGGGACACTTGAGAAACCGACCACCCTTCATTAGCCGCATGCCCAATGAAGCTGAACACTGCTGTCGCCCTCTCTCCATCCCTGGACTGGGGGCCCACCCCTTCCAAGAAGCGGCGTACGCATTCCAGGTGCCCCCCACTGACAATGACCTGACGAGCCGGTTCGTGGTACTGCAACCAAAGTCCATCAAGGGGCACTCCAATCCCACTGTTGCTGCCTCCGGCGCCAGCTCCCGCAATCGCTCCAGCTACGAACGAGACAAAGCGTCAGCTAAATCGTTCTTCACCCCCGGAACGTGCATCGCCACCAACCAGGCATTAAACCCAAGACACCGCAAAACCAAGCACTGCATCAGGCAGAGAGGAGGCCGACAATGAGTTAATGGCCTGGACCATCCCCAAGTTGTCGCAATTAAACCGAATCTTCTTTTTCCTAAACTGATTCCCCCAAATTTCCACCGCTAACACTATAGGAAACAATTCCAGTAGTGCCAGATTCCGAACTAAACCCGCCTCTACCCAGGAACCAGGGCACCGCCAAGCGCACCATTCCCCCTGAAAATATGCGCCAAACCCCACACTCCCTGCTGTGTCTGTAAAAGCCTCAATATCCGCATTACTAAGCGCCCTATCCAAAATTATGGACTGGCCATTGTAATGTGCCAAAAAGGAATGCTATACCCTCAAATCCTCCTTCAATCCTGCCAACAACCTAATGAAATGATGAGGGGCCTTAACCCCCGCCGTAGCCCTTGCCAGACGTCGTGAGAACATCCTCCCCATTGGCATGATGTGACAAGCAAAATTAAGCTTGCCCAACAGGGACTATAACTCCCGCAGCGTCGACTTCTTGCATGACAACAACCTGTCAATTTCCCGCTTCATATCCATCAACTCGTCCTCCGGCAAGCTACATTCCATGAGAATGGAATCAATGTAAATACCCAAAAAAATTAATGGAGGTAGTCGGACCCTCAATCTTGTCAGGGGCCAACGAAACCCCAAAGTGGTCAGCTACCCATTGCATTGATGCCAACAGCGACACGCATACCTCTGAGTCCGCTGGGCCAACGCAAAGCAAATCATCCAAGTAATGGATGACAGACGGCAGCCCCAAAACATCCCGCACCACCCATTCCAAAAACGAGCTAATTGTTTCAAAGTAGAAACACGAAATTGAACACCCCATCGGTAAACACCGATCTACAAAAAACGACCCCTCCCAATAACACCCCAACAGCCGGGCACTTTTCGGTTGCACTAGCAACAACCGAAAAGCGGATTAGATATCCGTCTTGGCCATGAGAGCCGCATTTCCTAACCCAACGCAGTGCCACGTCAAATGATGTATAGACCGCAATATGAAAACCCTCGCTAAAACCCCCTTTCAACAAGAGCGCCGCCTTCCGGTCCGGGTATCTACTTAGGTACGGCTCCATTACAATTATGTTCATCGGCGTCACCCCCTTGAGAAGGACCAGTCCTCTTTTCCTTCCCCGTGCGCAAACACCTGGAAGCACCATGGGAAGCGGCGCTGCACACTGAGCAGATATGCTTAAAGGGGATTTGCCAGGATGCAAGTTTCTTACCTTCCTTATCAGCACAGGGAGAATGTCAACAAATCACGCTGAGTCATGAAGGCTGCAGGGCTGAGAGGGAGGGGGTGATTAAGGAGTGAGGAATAAGGGAGCGTCTCAAAACTTAAGTGAAATAATAAACAGTACAACAGTGGATTCTCAATACAGAAAGACACAGCCTCATAGACTGCACTTTCTACCCGGTGCCTTAAAAGCTCATTCATCAGATAAGAAGTGTTTCACACAAGCGCGGCCTGTCAGCTCCTAGGTCGTGTCTAGTGGAAGCTTTCAGGTAACTAAGGGGGATTTAGAAATGCTGTAGCTCTCAGAGTCTTCACTTTTTGTAATCACATATATTTAGAAAAGTGATTAAATACCCATTTTGGAGGTTCCCACGTCAACATTACATGGTGGCAAAACCCCTTTAAAGTGGCAGCTCATCCCGAACCTACACTGATTCTCATTGAATTGTCAGCAGACCCTGGCTTTGAATCCCCCTTGGGAACCACCCCAACTGACCCGGCGCCCCCCTGCTGCCCGGAGCCACCAGGTCCCCCTTGAAAATGCTGACCATAACATGTCAGGGCCATAACCCTCAACCATAACCCGATGTCCTTATGGTCCTATCGGATTGATGGCCTAACCGCCTTCCGGTGCCAAAATTGCTCGCCGTATCGGAGCCATGCTTGCCCACCATAAACCCGCTGTGCCTCCCCTATGGAGTCTACGTAGCAAAATAATGCTGAACAATGCTCCGGGGACTTTTCGCCAGTGACACTCGCTAGGATAGCAAATGCCTGCATCAAGTTTGAAATGTCTGCGGTATCAACCGCCACCTCCACTTTTCCTCTTCCTCTTTTTTGCTCTCGTCGCGTTTTCTCTTCACTAAATTAAACTTTTCCAAAGGCAAAAGAGAAAAAATCTGGACGTATTCGTCTTGCCAAATTTTTTCTTTTACCTCTTTTTTCAAGTGCGCGCCCAATGGGCCCTCAATAGGGATGAGTGATTATAATCGACAAAGTTGAAATCGGCACGATTTTTAGGTGACAATCTGCACATAATCTACAGTATTACTATCGCGCCATTTGCGGCGCTTCCTGTAATTTTGGCGGCAAGCAAATCAGATTAAAGATTAGAGCAGGGTGAGATTGTTGTGTGACGTCATGACTGTGATGTGTATGGTTGTCATTGGCTGAAAAAATAACATGACTTTGTTTTGCATAGAACAGCGTTTCCTGTTCAGTATCAGTGTTTCAGTGTCTCTCACTAGAGCAAGATGTGTGCTACGTGTCTCTCAATACAGCTCAGCTCAGAGACACAGTTCTTCTCTTTATTCATACAGACAACTATGCTTTTAGCTGTGAACATTAGAATATAGGTAGATTAGAGAATTTCAGTTCTTAGTTAGTTAGACAGAGACTTTTAAAGAAGCATATAGCGCTGTAGAGCCGTGGGGCGGAGAGGGGGGGCCAGGCGGACTGACAGACAGGCTGGCTTTGGAAAGGGGAGTGTATATTGTGCAGCCCAGACTCTGCTTTGAACCTGCATTGAAATGGCATTTTTTTACCACTTTTTGGCCAGCACACCTCGCACCTGAGGTGAAATTGTACCTTTTATTTTGTGCATCCCAGTTTTGTTCAAAGAGCCACCTTGTACTTAAATTTGGATACAGAAATTTTCTAGTAACTGTTGGTGTATTTCATTGGTGCAAAAACCACCTTTTGTTATCCATATAACTTTTAAATAGCTGTATTTCACTTTGGTGCAGCCCAGTTTTGTTCAAAGAGCCACCTTGTACTTAAATTAGGATACAGAAATTTTCTAGTAACTGTTCTCGTGTGTCATTGCTGCAAAAAACGCAATTTCTCATCCGTGTAACTTTTGAATAGTTTTATTGCACTCGGTGAATCTCAGTTTGGCGCAGATAGCGCACTTGTATGATAGTTTGTTGAAAACTATCAATTCCTAGTCCTACTGGGCAGTTGTAAATCCCTGGGACTGAAGGAAGAACACTGTTGATTTTGTCTTACGGTTCTTCCACCAGACCGCATTTCACAGGTATTCGATAGAAACAATTCTGTTTCTAATCCTAGTTGGCTGTAGGAAATTAGAGGGATTTAAGAATAGCTGTGATTTGCCGTCTTTCAATAAGAGACTGTCAAAAACTCTTCCATACCTTTTAAAATTTTTATCTTTCTGAACATGGAGCGAAATGCAGGTGGTAAGCGAGCAAAGAGGGGTGTAGGACATGGAGGTAGAGGTACGAGAGAAGGTGCTCCTTCCAGTGCTGGCGACAACACGCAAGCCAGCGGATCGTCGGTTGCAGGACCATCAGGCCTGTCATCGCTGGGTCGGTGCCCTGTGAATCTCAGTAACGAACAGCGTCGCCAATCTGTTCTTCAGTGGTTAATGCAACCTGCATCCAGCAGTCTTACCTCCTCGTCCTCCCAGTCACGGCCACAAATGTCGTCATCATCATCGTCAGCATCCGTCCAACATGAAGCGAAGGCAGCCCAAATGTCAACTCGTGTACCCACCACTGTGGATAATCCATTTTCTGAAGACCTCTTTGATGACAAAATGTGGTTGGGGTCAGAAGGCATTTCAAAAGATCAAGAGGCCAAAGAGGATGATTTTGTCTGCTCTGACGCCCAATCGCTGATGCCATCAGAGGAGGAGAAGGAAGCCGGTCAATCGGCAAAAATCCCGGGCGGTCGGCAACGTCTTGCAGTGCCTGTTGCTTGTAGCCCGCAGCTCCTGGATGCAGAATGTCAGGACGAGGAAGTCACCTGTGTTGATGATGATGATGATGACGACATTACGGATCCAACGTGGTCTTTTCAGCAGAATTTGCTTGCGAGCGCTTCATCACTGGACGAGGAGGAAGACGATGGGTACAGGTCCCGCCTCAAAAAGGGAGAGGGCAGTCGCACAAGTCCACTGAGATCATTCCTCCAGCCACGTTCAGCAGAAACACCGCTCCTTGCTTATCGCCGTCGAAAAGGTCCAGGACCTCTCAAGCCAGGGCCTTTTTTGAGCAAGCCTCTGATTCACCCAGCGATGTCATATGCCGCCTTTGCCGCATCAGTAGAGGGAAGAATCTTAGGTGTTTAACCACCACCAACATGTCTAGTCACATGCAGCGAATGCATGAGTTGAAATGGAGGGAACACTTGGCCAAAAAAGGCCACACCGGTCACGGGCTTTCAACCACTGTCACACCCTCGGTCTCCGCCTCATCCGCCTCATCCGCCACTTCCAAGACCAAGCGTTCCTCTGCTGCCCATGTCCAGTTCAACTAAAATGGTGGTTCAAAGACTCCTTTTTCCGGCACTTTTTAATCTGTGGGTCATGCAGGTTTGAGGGTCATGCTGTGATACAGGACAGGTATAGTCGATGTCCAGTTCAACTAAAATTGTGGTTCAAAGACTCCTTTTTCCGGCACTTTTTAATCTGTGGGTCAGACAGGTTTAATGGTCATACTGCGGTCCAGGACAGGTATAGTCAATGTCCAGTTCAACTAAAATGGTGGTTGAAAGACTTCTTTTTCCGGCACTTTTTTAATCTGGGGGTCATGCAGGCTTGGGGGTCATGCTGCGGTACAGGACAGGCATAGTAACTGTCCAGTTCAACTAAAATGGTAGTTGAAAGACTCCTTTTTCCGGCACTTTTTAATCTGTGGGTCATGTAGGTTTGAGGGTCATGCTGTGATACAGGACAGGTATAGTCGATGTCCAGTTCAACTAAAATGGTGGTTGAAAGACTCCGTTTTCCGGCACTTTTTAATCTGTGGGTCATGCAGGTTTGAGGGTCATGCTGCGGTACAGGACATGTATAGTCAATGTCCAGTTCAACTACAATGGTGGTTCAAAGACTCCTTTTTCTGGCACTTTTTAATCTGTGGGTCAGACAGGTTTAAGGGTCATGCTGCGTTCCAGGAAAGGGATAGTCAATGTCCAGTTCAAATAAAATGTGTTACGGTCTGGAGGTGGATCCACTGGACCACCGCAGGCGATGGCATAAGCCCACACCAGGGAGTGGAATCTAAGTGGGACCCGGTATTCACCAGAGTCCGCAGCAAAGCGGGATGGTCTTGCTGCGGCGGGTATCCACCAGGTCACTACCACTGGTGGGGCTTGCCTGCGGTGGTGGCCAAGGGTGCGAGGTACAGTAACGGCAGGCAGACTCGTGGCCGTGGACAGGCAGGAGGTCAGGACAGGCGGCTCTGGTTCGTAGACGGTAGACAAGCAGGAGGTCAGGGCAGGCGGCAAGGTTCGCAGACGGTAAACATAAGCAGAGAGTCGGTACACAGTAAGGCAAGACAGGAACGCTCTGGAACACTTTTACCATGGGAATATACACCAAGGATCCGGTGAGGGCCGGCAGGAAGTGGCCGGACTAAATAGGAGCAGTGCCCGGCAATGAACCAATTACCGGTGCACTGCCCCCTGTAAATTCAAACTGCCGACGAGCGCCCCTCGGGGCAGAGCTACTCGCCTGGAGACGGAGCCAGTCAGAGCAGGAGCGCGGCCAGGTAAGTGAACGCCGGAGGGGACTGAGACACGGGCGGACCCCGAACCCGACGTGCGGGACGGGGCTCCGCCAGGAGCAGGGTCACGGGCGCGCCTGCGACCCGGAACAGTGGTCGCAGGGGCGTCCGTGACAGTACCCCCCCTTTCCCCCGCCATTGGGCCCCCCTGTCTTACTGGAATGAAGAAATCTCTGGATGAGGTTGCGGTTTAGAATATTTAGAACCCCCTCCAGTCCACCAGGAAGTATCGCTTTCCCTTAGTTCTCCTCATGCCTAGAATATCTTTGACTTCGAAGACATTGGACGCATCAGCCACAGACGGAGGAGGAACAGCCTTCTGGGAAAAATGATTAAGGACGAGGGGTTTCAATTAGGAGACATGAAATGAATTGGGGATTGCCAGGCTGATGGCAGGCCTGGCAACGGGACGAAATGCGCCATTTTGGAAAAACGGTCCGTAATTACCCAAATGATGGTGTTGCCAGCCGACGGAGGGAGGTCCGTTATGTAGTCCATGGAAATGTTGGACCAAGGTTGGGTTGGAATGAGGAGTGGTTGTAGTAGGCCTGCCGGCTTGTGACGCGGCGTCTTGTTGCGGGCACAGGAGTCACAAGACGAAACGAAGTCCTTAACGTCCTTTTCCAGCTCAGGCCACCAATAGAACCGGGATATCAGGTGGAAGGTTCTTCGGGCGCCGGGATGGCCCGCCACCAATGAGCAATGTCCCCATTTTAAGATACGTCTGCGGAGAGCAGGTCGCACATAAGTCCTTCCCGGGGGAACCTTCCGGAGGTCCACTGGCGCTGCCGAGATGAGGCGCTCTGGAGGGATTATGTGCTCAGGAGAAGTATCCTCACCCACCACGTCGGAGGCACGGGAGAGGGCGTCAGCTCTCACATTCTTCTCCACTGGCCTGAAGTGGATCTGAAAATCGAACCGGGAGAAGAAGAGCGACCACCTAGCCTGGCGTGGATTAAGTCGCTGAGCCGTCTGCAGATATTGGAGGTTCTTGTGGTCCGAGTAGATACGGATGGGAAAACTGGCACCCTCCAGCAGATAAAGCCACTCCTCCAGCACCAATTTTATGGCTAGTAGCTCCCGGTCGCCAATCGTGTAATTCCTCTCAGCCGATGAGAACGTCTTGGAGAAGGAGCCGCACGTTACAGTCTTACCCATGGGCCCTTTCTGCGTAAGAACTGCTTCGGCTTCCACAGAGGAGGCATCTACCTCCAGTGTGAAGGGTTTCGCGGAATCTGGACGTGCAAGGATAGAGGCCGTAGAGAAGGCGGATTTGAGCTTCGAAAACGCCTCCTCGGCCTCGACCGGCCAGCTGCGTGGATTGGCCTGTTTCCTGGTGAGGGCTACTATCGGGGCCACCAGCATAAAGAAGTGAGGGATGAACTGGTGATAGTAGCTGCAGAAGCCCAAGAATCGCTGGATAGCCCGACTGGGCGTGGCCACTGCAACACGGCTGACAGTTTTGCTGGGTCCATCCGTAAGCCTTGGTCGGAGATGATGTACCCCAGAAACGGGAGGCTAGTCTGATAGAAGAGGCACTTCCCCAACTTGGCGTACAGGTGGTTCTCCCGGAGACGTTTCAGTACCTGACGAACATGGCTGCGGTGGGTCTCGAGGTCAGGGGAGAACACCAGGATGTCGTCAAGGTAGACCACCACACAGGTGTGGAGGAGGTCCCTGAAGACGTCATTCACAAGCTCCTGAAAGACGGCGGGAGCATTGCATAGTCCGAAGGGCATCACCAGGTACTCAAAGTGCCCGTCCCTGGTGTTGAAGGCCGTCTTCCATTCATCGCCCTTGCGAATTCGGACCAAGTTGTAGGCCCCTCTCAGATCCAACTTAGAGAAGATCTTTGCGCCCTGCAGGCGGTCAAACAGTTCCGTGATCAACGGCAGTGGGTAACGTTTTTTCACCGTGATCTTCTTCAAACCCCAGTAGTCTATGCAGGGCCATAAGGTTACGTCCTTCTTCTTTACGAAAAAGAACCCCGCACCCGCGGGAGACGAGGACTTCCAGATGAACCCTTTCCTGAGATTCTCCAGTGTGTACTCGGACATGGCTTGGGTCTCAGGAACCGACAGTGGGTAGACTCGGCCTCGGGGAGGACTGGTACCTGGCAATAAGTCGATTGGGCAATCGTATGGACGATGCGGAGGCAGACTCTCGGCTTGTCTCTCAGAGAACACATCGGCGTACTCCAGATATTCGGGCGGCAGCCCGGGCAGCGGCTCCTGGAGGGTTGAGCGAGAGCAGGAAAGCACCGGGCGAGGTGCCACCAAACAGCGCCCCCGACAGTTGGGACCCCAACGAATCACCTCTCCAGTAGACCAGTCCAGGATAGGAGAGTGGAGCCGCAGCCATGGGAGTCTGAGGAGAACCGCCGACGAGGAGCGAGCCAACACGTAGAAGGAGATTTCTTCCTTATGTAGCGCCCCCACGTGGAGGGACAGTGGCTTGGTGACCAACTGGATGGTGTCGCTAAGTAGCTCCCCGCTGACGGATGAGATGACAAGCGGCTTCTCCAGACGTACCACCGGAAGCCGATACTGCTTCACTAGAGACTGGTGTATGAAGTTCCCGGCGGAGCCCGAGTCCAGAAACGCCGGAACTTGAAACGTGATGCCAGTCTCTGACACGACCTGCACAGGCATCAACAGGCGTGGAGAGGAGGAGGTTGCACCTAGGAATGCCTCTCCCACAGATCCTAGGTGCGGAAGTTTCCCGCAGGCTTGGGACGCTTGGGGCAATTCCTCCGAAAATGCTCTGGGCTGCCACAGTAGAGGCACAAGTTCCTTTGCCGACGCTGGGCCAACTCTTGCTCAGAGAGGCGGGCCCGATCAATCTGCATGGGCTCTTCGGTGGGTGTTGGCGACTGTGGCGCTGAGGGCCTCTGGAACTCCGGTGCCAGGTGAGGAAATCGGCGAGGTTGGGCTGACTGACGCTCTTGCCGAAGTTCTTCTTCCCGTTCAAGGAAGCGTACGTCAATGCGGGTTGCTAACCGGATCAAGTCGCTGAGGGAAGACGGGAGGTCTCTAACGGCCAAGACGTCCTTAACTCGGTTTGAGAGTCCCTTCTTGAAGGTAGCACACCGAGCGGCCTCGTTCCATGACAGTTCAGAGGCCAGAGTACGGAATTGTACCGCGTAGTCTCCTACAGACAGGTCCCCCTGGCGTAGGTTTAGGAGGGCTGTCTCAGCGGAGGATGCACGGGCTGGTTCCTCGAAGACGTTGCGGAACTCACTGAGGAACGACTGTAGATCCACCGTCACAGGATCCTCTCTGTCCCACAGGGGTGTAGCCCATGCCAGGGCCTTCCCGGAGAGGAGGCTGACCACGAACGCCACCTTCGCACGTTCAGACAGGAACTGATTGGTCATCAGCTCCACGTGCATAGAGCATTGGGTGATGAACCCGAACTTGGGTGGGAGCGACAGGCGAAGCTTGGGCCCCCTCAGAGCCACCGGAAACGTAGAGGCAGGAACAACCGCTGGAGTTGGCGAAGGCTGCTGCTGCTGGACAGTAACGAGTTGCTGCAACATGGTGGATAGCTGAATGAGTTGCTGCGCCTTTTGGCCGAGTTGCTGAGACTGGCGAGCAACAACGGTCGTCAGATCCACCAGGCTGGGTAACGGCACCTTGGCGGGGTCCATGGCCGGATCCTACTGTTACGGTCTGGAGGTGGATCCACTGGACCACCGCAGGCGATGGCGTAAGCCCACACCAGGGAGTGGAATCTAAGTGGGACCCGGTATTCACCAGAGCCTGCCTAATTGTGTTGCCTAAGATGTAGCACGTATCCAGTTTACTGTTGTGGATGTTGATTCCAGCTTCTCCAGCCCTGTTTGGGTGTAAGAATGAAGGTTTTCCTCTCCCATAGACTTTAATCGTCATCGGCGATAATTTATCGACTATCGGAAATCGTCATAATTGCCAATATCGACCATCGAATGATAACGATAGTTGACACAATCGCTCATCACTAATCCTCAACTCCGCTGCACATCTAATCCACATCTCCCCTCTGCGAATCCATGCATTGGCTACCCATTGCCCAGCAAATTCATTTTAACCCCTTAAGGACCCAGCCAGTTTTGGCCTCTCTTACACAGCCCTATTTTTGAAATCTGGCATGTGTCACTTTATGTGAGAATAACTTATTCACACTTTGACCTATCCATGTGATTCAGAGACTGTTTTCTCGTGACACATTGTGCTTAAGTTAGTAAGAAATTTTGATCCATACAATCTTTGTTTGTTTGAGAAAAATATCAAAATTTCATGCAAATTGTAAAAAATTTGTCATTTTTAAAGTTCCAAAATTTCTTCGTGCAAGACAGAGATTTATTCACCACAACATAGTTTATAACTAGCATCTACTATATGTCCACTATAGGTTGGCATCATTTTTTAAATGTTTTTTTTTTTTTTTAAGACATTAGAGGGCTTAGAAACTTAGTAGTAATTTCTCCCATTTTCAAGAAAATTTGCAATATATATTATTTTAGGGACCAGTCCAGTCTGATGTGGCTTTGAGGGGCCTGCATGTTAGATACCCCCATAAATGACTCCATCTAAGAAACTAGACCCCTTAAAGTATTTACAACAGTGTTTAGGAAGTTTGATAACCCTTTAGGTATTTCACAGAAATTAAAGCAAAGTGGAGGTGAAATTTCAAAATTTCACTATTTTTGCAGATTTTCAATATTTATCCATTATTCACTGGAATACGGTAAATGTGACTAGGTAAATGCAACGTAATATCAATTCCCCCAGGTCTGCCGTTTTTAGAGATATCCCATATGTGGCCCATGTGCATTATTTGGCTCAACCATAAGCCCCAGAATAGGAGGAGCACCTACTGGACTCTGGGGTCTCATTTTCAATACGATTTTATTTAGGCGCCATTTCAGGTTTGAGGACACCCTAAGGTGCTAAAACTTAATTAACACCCCTAAAAAGACCATATATATCCAGGGGTGCAGTGAGTATATCGACCCCACAGGTGATTCACAAATTTTTTTTAGCATTAGGCTGTGAAAATTAAAAAAATAATAATCTGCAATTTTAGCTCAAAATGTTTCATATTTACAAGGAATCCTGGAAAAAAGAACCCCAAATTTTTGTTAAGCAATTTCTTCCAAGTTCGGCAATACCCTACATGTGGGTGTAAACTGCTGTTTGGGCGCATGTCAGGGCGTACAAGGGAGGGAGCGCTATTTGGCTTTTGGAACGCAGATTTTGGTGGGGCCATGTCGCATTTGCAAAGCCCCCAAAGTAGCAGAACAGGTGAAACCTTCCAGAAGTCACCCCATTTTGGATTCAACACCCCTCAGGGATCTCATCTAGGGGTGTACTGTGCATTTTGGATGCACAGGTGTTCCATAGTTTTTTTTAGCATTGGGCCATGAAAAACGCAGTTCGGTCATTGTTTTTTGTGTTTAAATTTTACAGCATTCGCCATACGGGATGAATGATGGGATAATTTACTATGAAGGTCGGTATAGTTACAATGATATAGATTTTATGTAGTTTTTTCTGTTTTATTACTTTTACACAATAGAAATATGCCTATAAAAAATTGCGTTTTTAAGTTGTCCTATTTTGACAGCCATAACTTTTTTTATTTTGCTGTGTGCAGGGCTGATTATGGGCTTGTTTTTTGCGGGATGAGTTAATGTTTTTATTGGTACCATTATGGGGGGCATATGACATTATTAATTATTAATATTTTTATTAAGGTTTTTCTGAGACGTTTTGAACAAAATACAGCAAACTTGGTAGTGTTTTTTATTTTTATTTTTTATAGCGGTCACTCTGCATTATATATGACATGCTAGCTTTACTCAGCAGGTCAATACGATTGCAGCAATACCCAATTTGTATATTTCTTTTATGTTTTACTGCTTTTATACAATAAAAACACTTTTATTCAACCAGGAAAACACGTTTTTGCATCGCCATAGTCTGAGAACCATAACTTTTTAATTTTTCTGTGTTTGGAGCTGTGTAGGGGCTTTTTATTTGCGGGATGAGTTGATGTTTTTATTAGTATCATTTTTGGGGGACAACGCTTTCTGATTGCTTTTAAATCCATTTTTTGGGAGGCAGGGTGAAGAAAATACTGAAATCCTAGTAGTGTTTTTTATTTTTATTTTTAACAGCGCTCACCGTGCAGTATCCATGATAAGTTAGCTTTACTCTTTGGGTCAATATGATTACGGCGATATCCTGTTTATATAGTTTTTTTTATCTTGAAGCACTTTAAAAAAAAAATTGTTTTTAGTGTGTAAAACAATATTTATGCATAGCTGTCTTCTGAGAGACATACATTTTTTTATTTTTCCATATACAGAGTTGTGTAAGGACTTTTTTTTGCGGGATGAACTGACGTTTTAATTGTTTCAAATTTGGCGTTTATAGGAGTTTTTGATCGTTTTTTATTCCTTTTATGTGCTGCGGGATGAACAAAAATCTTAATATGATCTTTTGTTGTTTTTTTTTTACGCCGTTCAGCGTACGGGTTTATTAGCATGACAGATTTATAGGGCAGGTTGTTTCACATGCGGCGATACCACATATGGGTACTTTATTTATTTTTGATCTTTTTTGGGGCGATTGACGTTTGCAAAGGGCGGTGTACGTGTTTTTATTTTATTTTTCATGTTTGTGTTTTACTTGTTTTTAACTTTTTTTACTTTTTCACATTTTTTTTTACTTTTCCCCACAGGGGATTTGAATGAGTGATCTTTAGATCTCTCATTCAATAGGAATCAGTACATAGCTTGTGGCTGTGTAGTGGTTCCTATGGCAACTGTCAATCACGATGCCGGGCCATGCCCACAGGGCACGGCCGGGCATAGTGACGTCACAGACAACCCAGAAGGCATTCCATGCCTTCCGTGCTATCAGAAGGCAGGAGCTGCACGGATCGGGCGATCCGTGCAGTTGCTGCTGCCGACAGAGACGCAGGAGGAGATCGCTCCTCCTGTGTCTCTCTTATCGGTCGAGATAATTAAGAGGTTAACCCCCCCCCCCACTCGCCTCCCCCCGGAGTGATCTCGGGTCGGGGCCGACGCTGCGGGATGTCAGCTGTAATATACAGCCGACATACCGCGCTGATCGCGCGAACTCTGCTTTAGAGTTTGCCCGATCCTCAGGACATATGCATACGTCCAAGTTCCTTAAGGGGTTAAGTTACTAACCATGACCTACAAGGCTCTCCATAACCTTTCCCTTTCATACATCTCTGCCTTAATCTCTCAATACCATCCCTCACACAATCTCCACTCCTCACGGGACCTTCTTCTCTGCTCTCCTCTTGTCACTTCCTCACACAGCCGTCTCCAAGATTTCTCCTTTACTTCCCCCATACTCTGAAACCCACCGCCCCACACTTTCACTTGTCCGAAAAGCAAACTGAAAACCCATCTCTTCAGGATAGCCTAAAACCTACAATAACCCTCTTGCCCCTACACCATCCCGATCTCATGTCAAGGAAGCGCCAGACCGGGCGCAGCTAGGGAAAGGCGCAGCAGGACCGGGCCCGCAGGAGCGCGCGCGCCAAGGATGCGCCGGAACAGGCGCAGATAGTAGAAGGTGCAGCATGACCGCGCCCGCAAGAGCGAGCGCGTCATGACGGCGCGAAGGTGGGTGGAGCTTGCGTGACCGTTACTGAGCGCCGCAAGCCCGCGAAAATCAGTTGGGCTGGCGCTGACAAACGGTGAACAGCCCCTGTCATCACCTCCCACAATGTCCTTAGTTCAGGAGCTTTTGGAAGAGTTGCGGGCGGCAGCGGAGGCCCGGGGTCCTGAGTGGCTGCAAAGCCAAGTAAACAGCCTGCTGGGGGGACAGTCACCCCTGAATACTGAAGCAGCAAGGTCTGTGAGGGGGCGAGTGCAGGATGCTGAGGCAGGCGTAGTGAGGAGTGGGAGGCGGGCTAGGCCGCCACAACGGCTTAGCCCTGAAATACATCATCAAGCCCGTCGCAGCCGTAGGAGCCCCTCAGGGGACCTTCCAGCTCGGGGGGGTCGCAGAAGGGCCAGCACGCGTCCCTCCCGTGCTGGGAGGAATCCAGGCAGGCGCGCGGGCTCCGCGGGGTACAGCAGACAGCAGCAGGTTTGTGGCTTGCGGTCTGTGGTGGTAGCCCCTAGCAACAGTACGGCGGCTAGTACGGCAGTCCTACCTGATGATGCTCCAATTGGAGGAGCTGCCAGGCAACGGGACGTCGGGAGTGTTTTTATCAGGCAGTCGACTCACGAGGAGATAGCTGGGCACGGGCAGCAGTCTGTTGGCTCATTCGGCCCACCTCCTGTTCCTGGCGCACAGCATACGGCCGGTCGGAGTTTGGCGAGGGATTCACAGGCATCACCAGTCGGGTGGATGCTTACCGGAGTTCCAGAAGAATCTCAGCGGGCGGGCGTTTCCCAGCAAGAGGAGAGATCAGCAGGGACCGATGTCACCGCGGGGGTCGGGAGACGCCTCTCAGTCAGTCATCAGGATTCCAGCACTACGGCTGGTGGGTTCACAGCCCCCGCGCAGCCAGGTGAGTACTTGTCGTCTATGTCTCCTTGGTTGTCTAGTGGTGGGTTTTTTGGGGGAATTAGGGAAGGATCGGGTGAGGTGCCAAGGACAGCCGGCGGCACTTTAGTTGATGTGTCTGAGGTTAGAAGTTTGATGGGCTCGGTTAAGGATTTATTGGTTCGATTGGGCAGTGGGGGGCCGGCAGCAGCATCCCCGCTGGACGCTTGGGGGCAGTTGTCGCAGACAGTTGGTAGTACAGTTGGGATGACGTTACCGTCTCAGGGTGAAAGGTTATCGGGTGTGGGGGAAGATGGTGCTGCTGAACTGGCTAAGGAACGTGATGTCGACGAGGTGCGTTTAGATGATAGAGCAAAAGGGGAGGTATATGTTTGTTTTGAAGGGCCTTTGGGGGCCCATCTTAAGCAAGAGGTGAAAGAAAAGATATGGAGAGGAGGGAATATGTAGAATATTTCGCTGCTCCCCCTTGAAAATTCAATTTAGATAAATTTAAAAGGATGAGAAAAAGAAGGAAGATGAGGAAAAGCGGCGGGGGTGGGGCTTATTCCTCAAACATTTTTCTAACTGGCTACAGGCTTGTGCTATTTTGGCTAGGGTAGTGGGAGACAAAGCGCCTGCGAATTGCTCAGCGCTTTTCGGTTATATGGACGCCATAGGTGAAGCTCACAGGGTTTATGGGGGAATGGCCTGGCTAAGGTATGACGAACAGTTTCATCAGTGAAAGGCGATGCGATTCAGCATCCGCTGGGATCATAAAGATATTGGCTTGTGGTTAAGGGTCATGACACCAACAAGGTTTGGGCCCCCCTTTTCAGTGTCGGCCGGTGCGTCCAGCCATAGCTCAAACTCAAGCGGTTTCAGTGGTTCAGGTTCAGCAGGAGGACAAAAGGGCGTGTGCTGGCAGTTTAACGACAGCCAGTGCAAATATGGAGCAAATTGTCGCTTCCGGCACATCTGCTTCTTCTGCAATGGGTCTTCTCATGGGGCAGCCAGATGTTTTAAGAAGGGGAGATATAAAGGTTCAGCATCATATAGCCAAGGGGGTGACTCCAGTGAGACTGGAAAAGATGGAACCGTTTCTAAATAGGTCTCGGGATGCGGCAGGTGTGCGTTTATTGTATGAGGGTTTTTTAAACGGTTTTCGTATTCCAGCCCCGTTACATAGTGTTCCTCCGTGTAGGAGGAATTTAAAATCTGCTTATGATTATCCCTCGGTGGTTAGCGAAAATTTGTTTAAGGAAGTGGCATTGGGTAGGATAGCTGGCCCATACTGTTCTCCACCGTTAACGGATCTGATCATTTCGCCGTTAGGGATTGTACCCAAGAAAGAGCCGAATAAGTTTAGATTTATTCACCACCTTTCATTTCCAAAAGGGTTGTCGGTTAATGACGGTATACCACAGGACATGTGTTCGGTGGTGTATACGTCATTTGATGCAGCTTTGCGATTAGTGCGCTTGCATGGGCAGGGGTCATTAATGGCAAAGACTGATATTGAATCAGCCTTCCGTTTGCTCCCAGTGCACCCTGACAGTTTACATTTGTTGGGTTGTTATTGGAATGAACGATATTTCGTTGATCGTTGCCTCCCTATGGGCTGTTCGGTTTCTTGTGCTTATTTTGAGGTTTTTAGCACATTTTTGGAGTGGGTGGTTCGGGAAGTGTCAGGATTGTCTTCAGTGATTCACTATTTAGATGATTTCTTTTGTGTAGGTCCAGCTGATTCTTCGGTGTGTTTATCATTATTGAAAACAATTGAGTGGATTTTTGGGCATTTTGGAGTCCCCTTGGCACCTGACAAAACTGTCGGTCCATCAACCTGCATTACTTTCTTAGGAATCTGCATTGATTCTGAAAAGATGGAGTGCAGGTTACCGGAGGTAATTGAAATAATTGAAAGATCTATTTTAGGCGCTCTTATCGTTACGGAAGATTTCTCTGAGAGATTTTGCAAGTCTTTTTTGGGAAACTAAACTTTGCCTGTCGCTGTTAAAACCGATGGGGCGGGTTTTTTGTCGGCGTTTGGCAAGCGCAACATCAGTTAAAAAAGCACCTCACCACTTCGTGCGGTTTAATAGCGAACTCGGGATGATTTAAGGGTGTGGAAGATTTCCTGTCTCAGTATAATGGGCGATCCTTTTTGGGCGATGGAAGGTCCAACGAAGAGACTGAAATTTTCACCGATGCAGCGGGCGGATTGGGATTTGGTGCTTATTGTCAAGGTCGTGGGGGTGCGGGTCCTTGGCCGGGGTCATGGGTAGTTGACAAATTGGTATCGAATCTGGTGTTACTAGAATTGTTTCCGATAGTGGTTGCAGTGGAACTTTGGGGGGATCGGTTTCGGGATAACAAAGTTCGTTTTCATTGCGATAACCTGGGAGTGGTTCAAGTAATTAATAGTCTGTCCGCTTCTTCTCCTCCTGTAGTTCGTTTGTTGCGGCACTTTGTTTTGAAGTGCTTAGCCTTGAATGCATATGTGGTGGCGGAGCATGTACCGGGCGTTGACAATTGCATAGCTGATTCCCTTTCTCGTTTTCAGTGGGAGCGGTTCCGCACCTTGGCTCCAGGGGCAGCGGACAAGGGCGAAGAATGTCCTCATCAACTCTGGAGTGTGGTCTGCGGGAAGCAGGGCATTTGATTAGGGGCTCCTTGGCTGATGGTACTAGGACGGCTTATGATGCAGCGTGGCAGTTGTGGGTTGAATGGTTAGGGAGTTTAGGTGATGTCGATTCAAGCGGGGGTTGCTTTTGGTTTTAAATTTCGTCATCAGCGAGATGTGACAAAAGACTTTTTGGAAACCCGAGCAATGAGGGGTTATAGGATAGACAGAGTTAGCCGGGATTCTCGTCGGCTAGTAGCGTTTCGGTTGTTGTAATGTTTGCTTAGTCAATTGGCGGTGATTTGTCGTTCTGATTTTGAGGTCATTTTATTAAGTTTGTCTTTTTCGCTGGCATTCTTTGTTGCCTTGCGGATTGGAGAATTAGTATCACCGAGCCGGTCTAGGGCTGGTGGTTTGTTTATTGGTGATTTGAAGGTGCAGGATAGAACACTGGAATTTGTAATTCGGCATTCAAAAACGAATAGGTACGGAAAAGGGCGGAGAGTTGTGTTAGGTCGGGTAGCTGGGGCTTTGTCTTGTCCAGTTAAGTGTGTGCAAGCATTTTTGGAGATTAGGGGTTCAACTCAAGGTCCTTTGTTGTGTCATGAAAATGGGTCATTTTTGTCACGATACCAGTTTACGGCTGTGTTTCGGCAATGCTTGTCTAACCTTGGTTTGAATCCTGCCAATTTTGCTCCCCATTCATTTCGGATAGGGGCTGCAACAGAGGCGGCGGTTGGGGGTTTGAGTGCGGATGTGGTACGTAAGATTGGCAGATGGGAATCTGATAGATTCCGCTTGTACGTTCGTCCACACTTGATTGAGGAGTTTTAAGATGGTATGCTTACCTTTTCGTTGTCTTTTTGTTGTGCGTTGTCCCTCCCCCCTCCCTCTTTTGTTTTCAGTCTTAGATCGGAACTCATGCCTGGTTTGGATTCTTGGCCATTCATTTGTCCACTGGGGGGCCAGGAGAGCGGGCATGAGACCTGACGGACGACAACTGGGTCTTCCTCGTGAAAAGGCGGTCATCCGGTGGATTGGCAGAAGAGGCATGATGTGGTCCGGTGTGGTATCTGAGTTTTTCAGGGGGTAGGACTTGATAGACCTCCAAATATTCTAGTTATTCATGCGGGTGGCAACGATTTGGGCTTATGTACCGCTCGGGACTTGCTGCATGATATAAAAGCTGATCTGTTGAGATTATGGGTCACATATCCAGGTCTGTTGGTGATATGGTCAGACATGGTATATCGTCATTATTGGAGAGGAGTGAGATCAGTGGAACGGCTGAATAGAGCTCGGGTGAAACTTAATAGGGCAGTTGGAGCATTTGTGGCCCGTAATGGGGGTCTTTTTGTGCGGCACTTGAAGTTAGAATCCGGGGAAGGAAATTTTTGGCTAAATGACGGAGTACATTTGAATGCTGTTGGTATTGACCTATGGTCGTTGGGCCTACAGGAAGGCATAGAGAGAGGTTTGGGGCTTGTTGGGGATTCGCAGGCATGAGGTTTCATGTCATGCTCTCGGTGGCGGTAGGGGTCCTTGGAGTTGGTGGTACAAATTGGTGTGGGGGAGTCCTTAGGAGGGTCATTCCCTCGGTTTTTTTAAAGTTTGGGTTTAAGTCTGGTTTTGGCGAAAGTGGAGGGCTCCTGCAGGGTAAAAAGTCCCTCAGAGCCGGTAATCGGTGGTGCCATTGATTTGGCTTTGGTGCCCCCGAGCCAGTTGGTGCGGCTGGGGGTAATGGTTCGTTATATTTTAACAATTGGGTCGTCAGATCTTTTTAGCTTCAAGGACCCCTGCCCCAGTATTAAGAATTATATTGGATGATTTTTATGAATAAATTGTTGTGCATTATTGATTATGCTTTGTTTATATTGTTAATAAATGGCTGCTGTGGCCAATTAAATCCAACCTGTTGTCCGTTGTAATTTAACTGCAAATCAGGTCACAAAAAAACTTGGCAAAAAAAAGTCATTTTCTTACAAATTTTAAAAGGCTCATTTTTTGTTTGAAAAAACCCCCCCCCAAAACGCTTTTTATTTAAACTGTTGGCACTCCTACCACAAAATACCTTAGCTAGTTGGGTAACTGTGATTCTGGTTGATGAACGGATTGCAATTGGATTACTTTGTTCTGCCATTGAGATCCATGTGGCTTATGGGGTTGACGAGCAGCTGGCGTAATCCTTTATTCTTTTAACTCTACATAGAATGATAAGCAAGTGGTGAGTTTTGCCTCTGGAAACAGTACAACAGCAGAAGGTGAGTGTGATTGTTACTTTCATAATTTCATCACTGCATGTGATATTATACACTAGGGAGCGCTGTGGTCTCTGCTTGCTGTGTTTCCTTGTTCTCTATAAAACTATTTATTAGGCTCACAGATCTCATTTAACCCTGGTCTTAGCTGTGTGCCAGGTATCACGTGATGGGTGGGTCTGATGCTATCTTTACTCCTGCATAGATACGTTACACAAGACTGATCTGTACGATACTGCTGTGCAGACAAGGCTACTACTGCTGTAAGAAAGGTATGTGAGCAGAATATTAAAAGCATGTGTACTTGAAAGATGTTCGATTTCTTATTCTATCAATATTAATATTTTTTCAAAAATATAAGGTTATAACCTCCTTAACCATTTTTTGTCACTTGGGGCCACATGTATGAAACTGTTTAGGCCAGGGGTCCTCAAACTACGGCCCGCGGGCCCCAATCGGCCCGCCCAGGATTTTTTTCCACCCAGCCCCGGCCACCAGCCGCCGTCCACTGAGTTACAGTGGGCGATGGCCCCTTCTGTCGCGCTGCCTCACATCACTTGTCACCGTCCATATGATGGGAGGTGCCGTGGGCGGTGACAAGTAATATGAAAGCCATTGCGAGCAGCGCAACAGCAGGGGCCAGCTTCAGGGGGACGGACACTCTGCAGCGGACGGGAGGTGCCTGAGGACGGACACTTACAATATATGGGAGGTGCCTGTGAGTGGCAGAGGGCGGACACTGTGCAATGTATACGCAGAATGTCCGCCCTCTGTCACTCACAGACACCTCCCATAGATTGTAAATGTCCGCGCTCGGGCACCTCCCGTCCGCTGCAGAGTGTCCCCCACCCACAGTCGTCCCCGGCGATGCCGCTATCCGTCGATACCGATCACTAAGGTAGCGGCTTAGGACCTTAGCGATCGGTGATGGCAGCGGCGCCGGACGCACATACAGTTGCTTCTGCGGATAGCAGGGGCTCTCCGCTCTGCAGAGTACTCTGGTGAGGCACAGGAAGGATGCACCTCACCAGAGTCCAAGGCACGGGCGGCGTCAGCGTCATCACGCTGTGGCGTGGCCTGGTGACGTCACGCCGCCCGAAGAACAAGCCCGGGAGCAGCGACAGCGGCGGGGAACCAGGTAAGCTGAGTGATGTCACTTTTTAATTCTCTCTAAACCTGCTGGGGGCCTAATTCTACCTACACCTGCTGGGGTCCTAAATGTACGTATACCTGCTGGGGGCCTAATTCTACCTACACCTGCTGGGGTCCTAAATGTACGTATACCTGCTGGGGGCCTAATTCTACCTACACCTGCTGGGGTCCTAAATGTACGTATACCTGCTGGGGGCCTAATTCTACCTACACCTGCTGGGGGCCTAATTCTACCTACACCTGCTGGGGGCCTAATTCTACCTACACCTGCTGGGGGCCTAATTCTACCTACACCTGCTGGGGGCCTAATTCTACCTACACCTGCTGGGGGCCTAATTCTACCTACACCTGCTGGGGGGCCTAATTCTACCTACACCTGCTGGGGCCCTAATTCTACCTACACCTGCTGGGGCCCTAATTCTACCTACACCTGCTGGGGGGCCTAATTCTACCTACACCTGCTGGGGGCCCTAATTCTACCTACACCTGCTGGGGGCCTAATTCTACCTACACCTGCTGGGGGGCCTAATTCTACCTACACCTGCTGGGGGCCCTAATTCTACCTACACCTGCTGGGGGCCTAATTCTACCTACAGCTGCTGGGGGGCCTAATTCTACCTACACCTGCTGGGGGCCTAATTCTACCTACAGACCTGCTGGGGGGCCTAATTCTACCTACACCTGCTGGGGGCCCTAATTCTACCTACAGACCTGCTGGGGGCCCTAATTCTACCTACAGACCTGCTGGGGGCCCTAAATCTACCTACAGAGCTGCTGGGGGCCTTAATTCTACCTACAGACCTGCTGGCGGCCCTAATTCTACCTACAGACCTGCTGGGGGCCCTAATTCTACCTACAGACCTGCTGGGGGATCTAAATTCACCTACGTCTGCTGGGGGACCTAAATTCACCTACGTCTGCTCGGGGACCTAAATTCAATAATAAATTTGGTATCACTGTATTGTATCGACCCACAAAGTAAAACTTTTTTAAAAACTATATTCCGGCCCTTCAATGGTCTGAGGGACCGTGAACTGGCCCCTGGTCTAAAAAGTTTGAGGACCCCTGGTTTAGGTCTAAAACCTGGTAACCTATGGGCAAAAAAGTGAGTTTTAGACCTAAACAGGTTCATACATGGGGCCCTTTATGAGAGAGGGTTAAAGGGATGATCCATCACCATACACAGCAATTACGAGCTATTATTTGTATCTTGCATGATGAGCGTAACTATAGCCTTAACAACTGCTATGGGATCCCCCCGGTTAGGGGTGCAAGAAAAATTTTTTTTTCTTTTGGGGAAAAAGTAGTTGGTTTTCCCTTTTTGCTCTCCCGCCTTCTAAGTGGTTTCCCCGACATATGGGGGTATTAAATTTTTAAATTTTTTTATATTTTTGCTGTTTTTGTGTTAATTGACATTGGGTGATGGGACCCCTCATTCTGCTAGGGTCCCTTTGAATTTCCAGTTTTTTCCTCTTTCCTGTACGTTTTTCATGAACCAGGAATAGGGAAATTTTCTTTTTGTGTGTTTTTGGACTTTTAATTTTACTTAGAGCCATGAAATTTAAAAAAAAAAGCAAACATCCCAACCGTAAAGAAAGGGGGGAAAACCCAAAAGGGTGCACCCCTCCTCCCCCGGCACCCCATGACTGCACCTTTAGTATTAGGTCTTTTTTCACACGCGTTCCGGGTCCGATTTTTATGCTTTTTTCGGAACCCTTTTTTAACCTTCGAAAAACTGGAAAGCCCAAAATGCATCCAAAAAAAGGGGGATCCAAAAACGGGAACGCTGATCCCTTTTTTTGGATGCGTTTTGCATGGTTTTTAAAAAGGGTCCGTTTTTTTGGGTCCGGTTTTTTCAATTTCTTTATTAAAAACAACCTATCAAACTGAAATTTAAATTTAATATAACCTATCGATGACCAAGGGAAAAAAAAATTTTTTTACCCCAGTGTCCCAAACAATTTTACCCTACCCAATTTATTTTTGCCGCCCCCCCCTTTTTTTTTTTAAATCAACCCAAAAGTTTTTTAAAACCCACCCCCTGAAAAGGGAAATTTAAAAACAATCATTTAATAAACTAAAAACATTTTGAAAACTAAATATTTTTAAACGGAAAAAATATATTTATTATCTTAATATTTATTTTTATATACATTTATATAAATATACATTTATATAATACTATATAAATTTATAAAAAAATTATAAAACATTTATATTATATAAAATACTAAGGTTTAAAAATGTTTGGTGTGTGTATTAATATATAATTTTTTAACATTTTATACAAATTTTATATATAATATAATTATTTACATTTTTATAAATATATATTTATATACATTTTTTTAAAAAATAAAAAATAAACCCCCCCAACAAATATTCAAATTTTTTTATTTAATTTAAAAACCAATTTCGTTTTAAAGGGTTTCGTTTTGGAAACGAAAGCGGATCCAAAAACACACCCCAAAAGTACGCTGCGCTTTTGGATCCGCTTTCGGGAAAGCCCAAAAAAAGCACTCCAAATTTTTTCCCCATGGGATTTCTCTTCGTTAAATGCAAAAAGAATTGGACAGGGCAATTCTTTAAAATGGATCCGAAAAAACAGAAACGCGAAAAGCGCATCGGCGATATCGTGTAACGTGAAAAGCCTTTTTCCCTTGAAATTAAAAGTTAATCACAAATGACAACTTTTTTAGATCCGAAAACGGTTTAAAAAAAAGTGTGTGAACAAGGCCCTTAAAGTTCATAGTGGGTTAAAATAAACTAGGGGGTTTAGGGAAAAGTAAAAAAAATTTTAAAAGGGTTTAAAAAAAAAACCCCTTTTTTTTCTGCATTTCATACAAAAATTTTAAAGCAATTTTGCATGCATTTTTTGGGATTTTTCAACTGTTTCAGTAATGCAAGTAAAAAGACATGGGTTTAAATAACTCATTAAAAACTTTTATTTTAATGTAAGTGGTTTTTTTAATTTTTCTTTAAAATTTTGGGGCAAAAAATGAAATTGGGTTTAAAAAAAAAACCTTTGCTTTTTTTTTGGGTTTCTTGGTTTTTGGGTTTCAGTTTAAAAATAAAAAACACCAAAAAAATCCAATATACTAAAACACAACTTTTCTTATTCTGCTTTTGGGAAAAAAAAAAAAAAATTAATGCCCCAAAAAATAAAGGAAAATTTTTTTGTTTGTTTCCCAAAATATTGGAATAAAAGGAATCAGAAAGTTACCTTTGAAACCAGAAAGCTTTCTTTTGATGTTTTTCTCCCCGTTTTTTGGTCCATTAGGATTAAAACCCAAAAATTTTTTATATTTACCCAAAAGCCGAATAATGAGGGAGAGGCGTTTTTTTTTACTTTCTGCAAAGTCAAAAGCTTACTTTCACTAGGGGTTATTATTAGAGAAAGGGGGAATTGATTCAACGAAGTGGAATTTTTAGGAAAACTTCGAAATTTTTAACAAGTCGAAAATTTTGGGGTTTATTCGCCGTAATGAACGGTTTTTTTATTGAAAAAAGGCTGCGAAACACATGGCGTTACAGGGGTTTTAAAAAAGTCTTGGGGGAAGAAAAGGCGTAGGCCCAAAATGACAAGTGCAGGAAGAACCCAAACAGAGAACCCGGGGGGTTTTCCTTTATGTCACCCCCACTATATTTAATCCGGGGCCATGGGTCTCTCCTACACTCCTCTCACTGTGGGTGTTTTAGGGAAGGTGTGCCCCCGTCTTATGATATCTATAATTTAAAAAAAATCACTTTTAAAAGCAATTTTTGGGGGGGGTACAGCTTGTTCAGAGACTTTTCTTACTTTGGTTCGAATTCGGGTTTTTTTGGGGTATTGGAACTGGGAAATCCCGTGTGGTAAATTTACTGCATATTTAAAATTTTTAAAGCTATCTTTTCAGTTCTTTTAGGGAAATTTAAAATCCCAAAAGGGTTTTCCCGAGCATGTTCCCGTTGTATTCCCGGGAAAAAAAACAGCGTTTTTTCAATCCAAATACCACTTGATTTTTTGGGTTTCTCAAATTTTTTTTGCGAAAAAAAGGGTCCCGGGGTTAATTAAGCTTTTTTTGCGTTGTGGTCCCAAAGAAAAAGTTCTTTTTTTACCCTAAAAAAAAATTTTGCCTGTAGCCAAAAAAATTCAAATCCCAGGGTTTTTTAAGCCCGTTTGTGCTTTTATATTCAGTAAAATTTCACAGTGTTTTTAAAAAGGCACTTTCAATTTAATTTTTTTCCCGCCCTTTGGGGGAGCACAATTTATATCCAAAAAGGGTTTCCCCAACTTCTAAGTGGGGTTTTTTTGGAGTCAAATTTCAGGGTGTTAAATTTTTCATATACAGATATCATCAAACAAAAATTTTCTGTACATTTTTTAAAAAACAAATATGTTCCCGAAAAAGAGGTGGGAGGCCCCTTCCCCCTGCGAGTGGCTTGGGCCCCAAAAATTTGGAGCAGGCCCCGGGCGCAGCACAGCAAGGGGAGTCCAGCAGGGGGCACTCAGTGGGGGCCAAAATTTCCGGGTAAACTAGCGGCCCTGTGTTTTTTCAAACAACCCAATGGTTCTTGTTTTGGGTTTAAATAGGCACCACTTTCTCCCAGAAGACATTGGGCCCAAACCCCCCCAAGGGGTCGGTGGGAAAAGTCAGAAAACAAACCCCTTTGGGTTTTTATGGCCCCAAGCGGGTCAGCGGCCCTCACCTGTCCTCAAAACCCCCCCTCTGTCCCATCCCGGGTTTCCCTCAGCCAGAATCTCCTATGTGGTCTGGGCTCAGCGCCACTTTTATAGCAGGATAACAATTTGAGGAGCGCAGTCACAGCAACTTAGCAGTGAAGAAATGGGGCCAAAATCCCCCCCTTCTTCAAATTTAAACCGGGAAAGTTAAAAATTTTTTGGGGGCGATTTGGGAAAGGGAGGTCATGTTGGGAGGGGTCAGCCCCCTTTATCCAAGGACCGGGATGAGGACGCAAATGACGATGAAACACAAATTATGATGATGTAAACCGACCACATTTGGGGAGGGGGTGAAGCAAGGTTTCACATCATCGGAAAAAAGGGGGTCCACTTGCCCCGTCGGGCAGCGGTGCAGCCAGCAAGTGGGTTTGTGGGGCCTGATTCAGCGGGGACCAGCGGGGAAGGCGGGAGCCTGGGGCCAGGGGGTTTTAAAAACCCGCTTCGCACCCCAAGAAAGTAGGGGCACGGGGCTCAGCGAGGCATGGGGGCAGTAGTCACTCATGCGGACGTTGGGGAAAAATCAATACTCCGGTGTGGCATTTTTTTGCTAAACCCCGGAGAGCCAATAAGGGTATAGAAATCTGGGCAGAAAGTGAGGGCTTGCCAGGAGCTAATTTTTGGCACCACGGCCCCTCTTTCAACACATGCGCCACCCCTTGCCTGGAAAACTGGCTCCAGATTGGGGGCCCTCCGGCCCGCAGTTACGCTCAGTGGCACGCATCCCATTGCACCGTCAAGGCCCCCAACCCCCCTCTCAAAGGGGACTTTTTTCCTTTGACCACTCCCGGTCCAGATGCTCCTCCCCACACTCAGGCGCCAGCAGTCGTTAAGCGGGGCGTTTGCAAAGGACAACATATGCGCCCAAAACCATCCTAAGTGCAGAAGCTGACCGGCTCCGTCCAAGTTTTTTACGGGCACGTCAAGAACTAAGGGGCTTGTCCGACCAGTGGAGATTCCAACCGAATTTTTTTTTCCAAAAAAGGCATACCACATTTCAAAATAGTAAAAAACAAAGGGGCCAGTCCTTGATTATCTTTTGTTCCAAGGTTGCACGGCATTTGGGCGCGGGACTGTAACACGCGGGGGCAAGTACATTCCTTTACAGCCCGGGTGAATTGCTTCCTGCCCAGGCACACCAACAATTTGGACAGGAGACCCGCTTCCTCCCCACTTTCAAACTGCCTCCTCCCAATGTCCGCCCCCCCCCTCCCCCACCACACCAGCCTCCACAAGACTGCTCCACATACCACATTTAGGCAAAGCGGTTCACGCTTTTCACACCTGGCTTGCCTCGGTGAACGAATCACAGGGAGGAACTGCCCCCGGGTCATGCAGCAAGAAATCGAAGTGGGGCTTTCTCCCGCCAACTGAAAAATCGAACCATGGTGACGGACAAGGGAGAACTGGTGCCGCACTGCACTAGGGAGGGAGGGTCCATGCCCCTGAGGCGCACATGTTCAATCTGGTTGTAAAAGTTCCTGAAGTCTTACACCGAATTTTCAGAAGTTTCTAAAAACGGGCCCGGGAAACTGTACTGCACTTCACCCCCTTCCAAAAAGCCAGGAACACCCTCCTCGAGTTGCAGACAGAACGCCTCCCCCAACACTCTGAAGCGTTTTTCCACCTTGGGAAAATCCAGCCTGCACAGTTGGACCACTTTTTGAACAGAAAAAGGCCATTAACGATTTTTTTTGATAAACCAGGCGGACAAGAGTACCCCCCTTGTAACTTTGATGTCAGCCAGGGCACCTCCCTTTTGTTGAGGCCATCGGGGAGCCACTTATTTCATCGCCAGGACACGGGATGAATAACATCTTTCCACTCTTCAGTCCTGAACAATGCTAAAAAATCTGCTGGCAGGGGACTGGAGACGGGGCAACTATTCCCGTGAAAGGGGTCCGGGGGGACTAAACATTGTTGGTAAATGAGTGAATTTTTTACCCAGGTGACAAGAGAGGAGGGGGGTAATGAGATGAGGAAACAAGGCAATACCTGCAACACCGGGCAGAAATACAGTGGAGAGGAGGCGGGGAGCCCCTCGGAGTCATTTGGCAAAAATGGCCCGCAGCAGCTGATTTGCCGGGCTAGTGACAGCCGAATAGTCACCACCGGCAAGGGATACTTCTGGCCTCCACCCTATTGGACCCCCGCTACGGTCCAAAATGGACCTTTTTCCCAGCTCGAAGGGGGGACAAACTCAAATACTAAGAGAAATCCTCCTAGTCATAGACCGCGCCTAGTGCGGAAACGTCCTCCTCGAGGGGGTCTGACCGGGGGTTTCTTCAGCACTCACTAACTACGCCAGGGCGCGAGGGCAGAAACCAGCTCCATCACGAAACCAATCTGGACCCACTGATAGCACTTTCATGAGGAGGCAGCACCGCGCAGCAACCGGAGAAACCCTGAACAACATTGGGGGCTTATTTGGACAGCACTCGCACCCCTTTAAAAGATCCACTGGACTACTGGCAAGTTTTGAGCGTTTTACTTGGCTATGACATGGGGCGATAGTCATATTGGCCACCACGAAAGGGTTTTTCATAGCGATAAACTCCGAGACCATTAAAGTCTAGGGGAGAGCAACAACACCTTCATTTTTACACCCAAACAGGGCTGGAGAACTAAAACAGCCACAAAGTCAAAGGTACCTGCTACATCTTAGGCACAACACTGGCTATAAAAGCCACAGAAAAAGTCACACACCATCACTATCCTCTTGTCCCACACATGACCCTTAAACCTCATCACCCACAAATTAAAAAGGCCAAAAGGGCAGTTTATTTGAACCACATTTTACTTGAAGGGACATGAATACCCGCCGGGAACGCAGCATGACCTAAAAACCTGCATACCCAAAATTTTAAAAATCCCGGGAAAAAGGAGTCTTTAAACCACCTTTTTATTTGAACAGGACATTGACAAACCCTGTCCGGGACCCCCAGACCCTTAAACCCTTCGACCAAATAAAAAATTCCGGAAAAATGAGTCTTTAAACCACCATTTTATTGAACGGGACATTGACAAACCCTGTCCTGACCGCACAACCCAAAAACCCTGTCTGACCCACAGAAAAAAAAGTGCCGGAAAAATAGTCTTTAAACCCCACCTTTTTATTTTGACGGGACAGGACTAGAACTGTCCGGGACCGCATATACCTTAAAAACCGTCTCCCCCCAATAAAAATCCCGGAAAAAGAGTCTTTAACCACCTTTTTAGTTGAACGGGACATTGACAAACCTTTCCTGGCCGCACATGCCCAAAACCCTGTCTGCCCCCACAATTTAAAAAAGTCGGAAAAAGGGTTTTTTTAAACCCCCCATTTTAGTTAATTTACTTTAAAATACCTGTCCGGGGCTACAGAAAGAGCCCCAAACCCTGAAATGCCCCCCATATTTAAAAAACCCAAAAAGGATCTTTCACCACCTTTTTAAAGTTCCGGGCTTGACAAAACTGCCGGACCGAGAATACCTTTAAAACCGTCGCCCCCCAGATTAAAAAGTGCCGAAAAAGGATCTTTCAACCACCATTTAGTTGAACGGACATTGACAAACCCTTCCTGTACCGCACATGACCCTTAAACCTGTCTGCCCCACAGAAAAAAAAGTCCCGGGAAAAAGGGACTTTCAACCACCATTTAGTTGAACGGGACAGGACTAACTGCCCCTGGACCGCATTTAAAGACTTAAAACCTGCTGCCCCCAAATTTAAAAAAGTGCCGGAAAAAGGATTTTAACCCCATTTTAGTTGAACTGACATTGACTATACCTGTCCTGGCCGCAGATGCCCTTTTTAAACTGTCTGACCCCCAGTTTTAAAAAGGACGGAAAAAGGATCTTTCAACCACCTTTTTAGTTTCACGGACAATACGCCCCTGTCCGGGGGCCCATAACCATTAAACCTGTCGCCCCCCCAGATTAAAAAAGGCCAAAAAAGGGAGTCTTTGAACACCATTTTATTTGAACTGGACATTGAAAAACCCCTTTCCCTTTGCCGCACATGACCCAAACCTGTCTGACCCACAATTAAAAAGTGCCAGAAAACAGTCTTTCAACCACCATTTTAGTTGAACTGGACTTTAACTATCCCGTCTGGGGCTACAGCAGACCCCCAAAACCTGCATGACCCCCAATTTAAAAATGCCGGAAAAGAGTCTTTAAACCACCATTTTATTAATGGACATTGAAAAACCCCGTCCTGACCGCAGCATGACCCTTAAACCTTCTGCCCCACAGATAAAAAGGGCCGGGGAAAAAGGAGTTTTTTCAACCACCTTTTAGTTGAACGGACATGACTAGAACTGTCCTGGACCGCAGATGCCCATTAAACCTGTCTGACCCACAGTTTTAAAAAGTCCAAAAAAAGGAGTCTTTCAACCACCATTTTATTTTAAAACGGACATCACTATACCGTCCGTGCCACGGCAGACCCGGGCCGGATTTACAGTGGGTCGGTAACCCACTGCGTCCGTCAAAAATTAACACGCAGGTTTAAAAAAACCCCTAAGACGCAGCAACGAAAACTTTAAACGAAGCAAGTGGGGGAAGCGGAAGTGTAGAACTCCAGCCTTCCTCGTACACAGTCAAGACCGGGGTACGCTTGCCCCCCAGATGCGCCCAATTGAGCTTCACGGAAATACTGGTGGTTAACGCTCCTGTTCCACCCGGGTCCCTTTTTTCTTGGCATTTTTTTTCTCATTTTACCAACTGCGGAGGAAATTGTCTCTTACTTTGTTCTCTTCCGTGCCCTACCCCCCACCCCCTCTAATCCCCTACATCGGTAAAAGTTTCCTGTACCTCCCTTTACAATTCAGAGGAATTTTTTTACCAGCTATTTTGTACATGCAATTTTTTTTAGTATTTAAAATTCTAGAAAACACAATTTTAAAAAAATGGGATAACCCCCCATGTCTTTGTTTCTCTTTTTTTTAATTATATTAAAGGTTGTCCAATACGGGGAAATGATAGTATTGTAAGGGGGTCGCGGCTCCGCCCCCCCCGGCGCAGGGGCCCGGGTGGGGCGGCGCAGCGCCCCGCACCACCCCGCTCCTGTCCCACCCCGGCGCCCCCCCCTTACCCTTCCCCTCCGGTGAATGCTGCCCCTCCTGTCCCAGCCCGGCCGTGCCCGTCTTTAGGGCCCCGCGCCCCGCTTCTCTAGATTTAAAGGCCACCCCCACATAATTGGTCAATTATCGGGCCTGGTTCTTTTTTACGGTACGCCCCCTGCATTTCCCCCATCCTTGGTGTGCTTAGAGAGAGTTTTGGTGTCCCTTTAGAGTCCCGTATTGCTTACCCGGTACCATCCGTCCGCCACTTTTCCAGCCCTTTGCCTGCTTGCCCCTGCCCTGACCTTCTCCCCGCCCTGACCACGAACCCTGCCCCCTGCCCCCCCCTCTCCCCTGTCCCCGATTTCGCCTCTGGATTACTTTTGTACCCACGCATCCCCGGCCCCCCCGCAAGCAAGTCACGCAGGGTAACACCTGGTACCTCACCCGCAGCAATCCATCCCGCTTTGCGGCGGGCTCTGGTGAAAACCGGGGGGCTACTTAGATTCCTTCCCTGGCTGGTTTAAATATCATCCCGGGGCGGTTTTGCTCCTCTCCCAGGGCGACTCCACTGGGGGTCACTACTCCTGCAGTTTCCCACCTTTGCCTCTGAACTGAAGGGAATAAGAGGCCCGGGTGGCAACCTTCGGGAAAGGTCCTCGGGGCCATATTAAGGATAGCTCGCTGTGGGGACTTCCGTCTACTCTGGATGAACGTTTCATTTGGGCCCCCCAATAACATTGGGTTTGCGGAAAGACAACAAGCCCGTCTTCAACAGGGGGTCCCCCGCTCACGCCGGCTCCCCCTTTTGGCCCCCCGTCTTCCAATGTTCTCCACTCCCTGCCTAAGGTTTCCGGGGGATGTATCCAACAATCAGAAGCCCCCCCCCCCCCGGGAAAAGAAACTCCACGTCGCCAGCAGTTTACTTCTACTTGGGGGTTTCGGGCCACTTTATTGGGACTGCCGGTGCGCCGGGAACGCGCACATTGGGGTTCGCAGGAGTGGCGCCCCTAGGTGTTTTGGCGCACTCTCCGCTGACCATTCCCGTAGTCGGAATTTTACGAAGCACCTTCCGGCCACCCCCTTTCCTTTTTGGGGGTCCCGGGGAAATTTTAACACCGGGTCGGGTCTCCAAAATCGTCCCTGGTGACCCCTTTGCAGAAACCCATGTACTCCCCTCTGTTAGGGCGAATGCCCCAAAAGTATTCCCGTTCTGCAGGCACCCTCCCTACAGATTGGGGCCTACACAAGGAAAATCTGAAACTCTGGTCCGCCCGCTCCCCCTGAGATTCTCCGGGCCTTCCATTTTTTCAAAAGATGCCCGACCTTGGACGGACACGGGGGAAATTATCCATTGGGGCCCCGCTGCCACCCGGGGTGCCCTCCGTTTCTCCGTTCTGCCCTTTGGCCCCCTGTAAACTCTTTAAAACCCTGTCGGGGGCTTCCCGCCCGTATCAGGACTTGGGCCCATGTTTTTTCGAAAAAAAAGGCCCCAAAACCCGCCCCCGCACCGGGCCCTTTTGATTTCCCCATTTACCCCCTTCCTGGGACAAAATTCCCCCCAGGAAAATCTACCCCTTTTTGTTCCGGAGACTAAGGCTATGCCGAATAATCCAAGAGAACCCCCGGAAGGGTTCATACGTAAGTCCTCCTCGCCCGCGGGCTGGTTTTTTCTTTGTAAAAAAGAAAGATGGTTTTCCCAAACCTGTACGTACCGGGGACTTTAAAAAAAATTACTATCAAGAATCGATACCCCCCCTGATCTGGAAAATGTTCGATCGCTTCGCGGTGCAAAGCTTTTTTCCAAGTTGGACCACAGGGGCATATAACCTATTGTATTCGTGAAGGCGAAGTGGAAAAACACCTTTAATACCAAGTGGCCCATTTTGAATACCTCGCATCCCTTTGGCCTCTGCAAACCCCGCGGTGTTCCAGAATTTTGTTTTAAAGAAATCTTTCCGGGCCCCCCTTTTTTTTTCTCCGTCCCTTTACGATATCTTTAATCTTCTCCCCCGACCTGAGACCACCCCCCCTCCACGTCCGCCAGTACTCAGACTCTCCGTGACCACCGGGTAAACGCTAAACTAAGAAATCCTCTTCGAACGCACCTCGTTGCCCTTTTCCCGGGTTACATATTTTGATCAAGTCTCCCAAAAGGACCCCTTTAAATTTTCTGCGGGCCTAAAGGGCCCCGACCTGTGGCTCCCTCCCCTCCAAAGGGTTTTTGGGGTTTGCAAAATATTTTAACAATTCATTCCTCATTTCTCCCCGCTCGTGGGCCCCCCTGGGGGCCCTCAGAAGAAAAAAAGCCCAAACCCCCAAACATCCACCCGAGGCTAAAAGCGTTTTTATCGCCCAAATCAGCAAATTTCCTTCTGCACCATACTTTCCCGCCCGGGCCCGCAACCCCCTTTATCCCATAGACGCCCCTCGTAGGTGCAGGGGCGGGTTTTCCCCCCAAAGTCCCCCTCCGGGAAAACCCCGTACTTGCGGCTTCTTCTCCCAAAATTTTCCCCCCACCAAAAAAAAAATATTCGGAGATCGGGAATTGCTGGCAATTAAATTGGGCCCGGAAGAAAGGCGGCACCTCGGGGGAGCCGTCACCCCACCGATAATTTACCGCACAAGAATCTTCTCTACCTACAGTCTCCCAAGGCTGAATCCTCCAAGCTAGGGGGGCACCTTTTTCCCCCAGATTTGATTTCTTTTTCAAATTTTTTACCGGCTGCAAGAACATAAGAGCAGACGCCCTCCTAAATCCTCTGACCGGTGGGGCGGACCCCTCTGCAGCATATAATTCCTCCCGAGCTCTCCTCACGTGGCTCCATGGACCCTTTGACACCTGCCTCCCCGGAAGCCTAGTACGCCCCTGCATGCGGCCTCGTACCCGAAGTGGGGTCTCCTCGCGAACTGCTGGGCACCCGGTTCCTAAACCAGCAACTAATCTCCCGGGGACTATTGGGGCCCACTCTCGCCGGGCTTTTGAGACTTTTCCTGGCCTGTACTCCTGGCCTAAAAAAAAGGTCCCCGCTCAACCCCGGGGCTGCTCCCCCGCCCCTCCCGTTCCAGAAAACCTTTGGGCACATATTGCGATGGATTTTTTTCTGACCTCCCACCTCCTCAGGAACACGGTCATCGGGTGTAGCGACAGATTTTTGAAAATGGCCCACTTTTTCCTCTGCCCAGGTTGCCCTCCGCTTCCCCGCTACCCAGACTTCTTCCCCCAATCTTTTGACTACATGGGCTCCCGTTTTCATATCGCTCTGATAGGGGGGGCCTTTGTATCGAAAATTTTGGCGGGCCCGTTTGCTCAATTTTCAGATTCAGTTGGGCCTCCTCCGCATATCACCCCAAACCCAACGGGAGGGAGAGGGGAACCAAATTGTAGGGACTTTCTGCGACATTTTGGTCCCCGCCAATAACTGGTCTGACCTCCCCCCTGGCGAATTTCCTATAATTCCCTTTGATTTGAACCCTGGAGCCTCCCCCTTTTTTATTTTTTTTGGCGCATCCCCCCCACCCCTCCCCCTGGCCTCCCGGTATGTCCCGCTTGGTGCCCAAGTAGGGCACAAGACAACCCGGGAATTACCGACAGGCCCTTTTACGGCCTCCTCCCGCACTAAACTTCAGGCCCATAGGCCCGGGGAAACCCCCTCCCCTAATTTTAAACCGGGGGGATAGGGTTTGGGTAACGCAAAATCCCTCCCTTAAAAAGGCCCCCTAAAAGTTTGGGGGCCCAAGATCTGGGTCCATTTGTGGACTTTCGCAGCTTAAACCCCGGGATCCACAAGCTCCCTTTCCCCCCCTCTGCGGTTTTTCGAACGCCTTCCATTTTCTCCCTCAAGCCGGGGGTGCTGAATCGCTTTTTCCCCTAATTCTCTCGCCTTCTCCGGTGCCGACCTGATAATTTTTAAAGAGGGCAAGGAGGTGCTGGCGCGAGACAGTGAGGGGAAGCGGTTCTTCCTTGACGGAAGGGGGTTTGGGCCGGAGGACGTCCTGGGAACCTGAGGCCAACCTTTCCCCTGACCTTTTCCTAGTTCAAAAAAAGGGGGGAAGACCTAAGGGGGGGGGGGTACTGTCATGGGGGGCGAGCTCCACTGCCCCCGCGGCCGCAGGGGCCCGGTGCGGCGGGGCAGCTCCCCCGACCACCCCGCTCCCGTCCCGGCCCCGGCGCCACTCCCCCCACCCGTCCCGCTCCGGTGAACGCTGTCCCCGCCTGTCCCAGCCGCCGGGGGGCCTGCCCCCTTCTTTAAACCCGCGCGCCCGGCTTTTTCAATTTAAAGGGGAGCAACCCCATAATTGGGGCAATTATCAGGCCTGGGTTTTATTTTTAGCGGAAAAGCCCCCCCCTGCCCTCCTGCCAGTTCCTTGGTGTCTTAGAGAAGTTTGGGGTGCCCAGATCCAGCTTACCCTGTACCATCCGTCCGCCACTTTCCAGACCCTTTCCTGCTTTCCGCCTGCCCTGCCTTCTGCCCGCCTCTGACCACGAACCCGCCGCCCCCCACCTTTTTGCCTGTCCCTGACTTCGCCTCTGGTTACATTTTTTTACCACGCAACCCCCGGCCCCTCCGCAAGCAATCACTCAGGGTACCCACCTGGGAGCCTCACCCGCAGCAAGTCCATCCCGGGGTCTGGGGAAAACGGGGCTACTTTGATTCTTTCCCGGCGTGCTTAAGTACTGCTTTCGGGGGGCCGCGAATCCACCGTACCCGTTACAGCTATGTTAAAACTTGCAAAAACAAGTCATATTTCAAGATGTTCCATTAACAGGTCCTACCTATTCCCGTTTCTGACGCACCATCACCCTTGAGCCCCCCTTGACAATTGTGAAAAAAAATGTCTTTAAAAAATTTTTTTTAATAGGACCTGTAGTAACGCATTCACAGCAAAATCCCCCCCCCCCCCCAAAAATTTAAAAAATACCCCTTTAGCCACTTTGGACAATTGTGAAAACAAAGTGGGACTAAAAATTTCTGTTTTTCAATTACTGCTACTGTGTCAAAGAACAAAGCAAAAAAAACGTACTGAAAAGTATTTGGAAATACAAGGGATTTTTGGGGACCTATCAATTCACCTGTGGTGACACAAAAATTTCTTATTTAAATTAACTGAAATTTGATCTATCAAAAAGACGGGCCCGCGCCAAATGAAAAAACCTACTGAAAAGTATTTTTGGGTAATAAAAGGTATTTTTTTGGGACCTATCAATTCAGGGGGGACTAAAAAATTGCATATTCACATTTAAGTGCAAGGCCTAAAGAATAAACTGAAAATGCCAAAAAAAAAAACACGTATCTTAAAAGTGTTCGATAATAAAATTATTTTTGGCCCAAAAAATTCACCAGTGGTAACTACACAATTGCTGGATCAAATTAACGCAATTGGCCTACAACAAACTGGCTGGGGAAAATGCAAAAAAAAAACGTATCTTAATGTATTGGGGGGGGGGGGGGGAAAAAAAAGGGATTTTGGCCCCATCAATTCACCTGTGGTGGCTACAAATTGCTGTATCAAATTTAACTGCAAAGTAGATCTATCAAAAAAGCTGGCCTGCCCAAAATGAAAAAAAAGTATCTGAAATGACGGATATAACAGGGATTTTTTGCACCTATCTTTTACCTTGTGACTACAAAATTGCAGTATTCACATTTAATCAAGGGGCCTCAAAGAACAAAGCTGTAGTGCACCAAAATGAAAAAAAAGTATCGAAATGTATTCGGATAAAAAAGATTTTTTTGGCACCTTTTTAATTTACCTTTGGGGACAAAAAATTCAGTATCACATTTAAGTGCAAGGGCCTCAATGAACAAAACGTAGGCCCCAAAGTCAAAAAAACCTATCTGAAATTTATTTGGATATTTCAAGTATTTTTGGCACCTATCAACCTGTCTACTTGCTGGGTTCAATTTTAAGACAAGGTGGGTATATCAACAAAGGGGAATGGGGAAAATTGAAAATGAACACCTATCTGTAATGTATACTGATAATAAAAGTGGAGTTTTTGCACCTAACAAAGAGACCTGCAGTTACTAGAAAAGATGTGTATCCTATAAGTTCAGGCTGCACAATATCCAGGAAATATTTCAATAGAAAACTGTTAATAATAAAGCTATTGCAATGTCTACACTAAGTCTTGGTGAACTTTATCCAGTATTCTTTATAGAGCTTGTCTGTGTTCGCCCGAGGGGCCTCCCTCCCTCCCCCCCCCCGCCCCCGTGACTTTACAGCGGTAGATGCTCCTTAAAATTCTCTACCTAACTATATAAAATACTTCCAATCTCTAATTCTAACTAAATTGTAAGGATCACAGCTAATAGTAGAGGTTTCTCTGTGAAGAAATATAATAATTCGCTGAGCTGTTTGGACACAAGCAGAGCGCACGTCCTGCTCTGAGACGCTGAGAGACACTGAGGCTGAACAGGAAACGCTGTTCTATGTAAAACGAGGTCATGTGATTTTTCCAGCCAATCGCAACCATACACATCCCAGTCATGACGTCGCACACACATCTCACCCTGCTCTATTCTGTAATCTGATTTGCTGGCCGCCAAAATTACAGGAAGCGCCGAAAATGGCGCGATCTTAATAGATGATGCACGATTTTAGCCTTAATTATCGCATGATCTAAAAATTTCGATCACCATAAAAACCTTGCCGATTTCAACTTTGTCGATAATAATCGCTCAACACTACTGGACAGCCAAACTGGATGTGTGGCCGGAACTTGCCGAGTTTGCAGTGGAGAAGCTGTCCAGTGCGGCGGGGGCCATCGTTACCACAAGGAGAACCCGCTTGTCCACAGAAAATGTGGAACGACTGACCTTTGTCAAGATGAATGAGGCGTTGATCGGCCAGGATTTCCACACACCAATGCCTTAGCGTCAGATTACATCATCCATGACGCCTAACCAAAACTTGAGAATGAGTTCTGGTTCAAACTACCTGCCTCAGCCACTATTCTGATGCCGCCACCCGTCTGATGCCACACATCTGCTGACAGTTTCTCCATCTGCCACCAACCATCTTTACTAGGAACTGGTATTGCCACCCACCTCCACACTGTGTCATTGTGCCACTGTCTTCAAAAATCAATTAGGCTGTGCACATCTATATATTTTGAAAAACGTAAGCATAGGTGCACACTGAAAAGGCAATAGCATACATCTAATACAAATATCAGTGGCACACTAAAAACTAAGTGAAACATCAAGGTATATAGGAATATTGGAAATGCATTACTGCTAAGGAAAATATGAAAAACCTGGGACTCTTAGTTTACAGTTTTTGATCAAAGATTGTATTAAGTTCACCTCCCAATAGCGTCAAGGGGATCCCAGCACAGGTGAGTCCCTAACACTGAACATGTTACCTCACTAGGAGTCCATTCAGACTCAACATCTCAGGAAGTGATAGGAACCTGCTACTGAATTATCCTGCACCAGTTTAAAAGAGGTAGGCGGAGTACACTGTGCCACTGTCTGACCTCATGCTTCTGTGGCTGGTGCCGTGACATCCACACTGTGTCATTGTGTCACTCTGACCTGATTCTGCTGCTGCTGTTGTTGCTCCTTCCGTCACCTCCACTCTCTGTCATTGTGCCACTCTGTGGCTTTCTACTGTTCTTGCCACCTCCAGATTGTCATTGTGCCACTGTCTGACCTGATGCTGCTGCTGTTGCTGGTGCCGTGACCTCCACACTGTGTCATTGTGCCACTCTCTGACCTCCTGCTGCTGCTGTTGCTCCTGCCATGACCTCCACACTCTGTCATTGTGCCACTCTGTGGCCTACTCCTGTTTTTTCCACCTCCAGAATTTCATTGTGCCACTCTCTGACCTCATGCTGCTGTGGCTGCTGTCACCTCCACACTGTCACTGATGTTGCCACCTGAGCCCTCAGCTTGTTTTTTTCCAGTGGTCGCTACCATGACTTTATCAGGCTACATTCCCGCTTCAGTTTTTTGGTCAGTTTTGCCCTCTTAAGTGCCCAGGGAATTTTATAGTGAAGCGATTCTAAGAGCGGCGGCAGTCATATGCGTGTCATACTAAAACACAACATTGTATGAAGACCAAACCAAGATCCCTCTGCATATTTAAGCATGGCACAACGTTCTACAGCACGCTACAGGCTCTGTGCAGCCTGGAAATCGCTGTTTTTTAACGCGATTCGTCCCAAAGTAATTCGGATCGAAACTAATTTTGGCGGAAAATTCGGCTAAGTCACTGAATCGAATTTTTGATTTTAATTACTATGCCTTTAAACAATTTGGGACAGCCTATATAATGATGTTATATCTTTGGAAGCTTCTGATAGGTTAATTGGCAACATCTGAGTTTGAGACACACCTGTAGATGTTTTTTTTGTTTTTTTTTTATGCACACCCGAAACACACGGCCTCTGTGTGTAACATCATCGGAAGGTCTAAAGAAATGAGCCAAGATATTAGGAAGAAAATTGTGGTCTTGCACAAGTCTGGATCATCCTTGGGTGCGGTTTCGAGATACCTGAAGGTGCCTCGTTCATCTGTACTAACAATTATACGCAAGTACAAAACAAGATGGGAATGTGCTGCCATCATACCGCTCAGGAAGGAGATGGGTTCTGTGTCTTAGAGATGAACGTGCATTGGTCCGATACGTGCATATCAACCCAAGAACAAAAGCAAAAGAACTTGTGAAGATGCTGGTGGAAGCTGGTAAGATTGTGTCATTATCCACAGTGAAACAAGTACTGTATCAACATGGGCTGAAAGGCTACTTTGCCAGGAAAAAGCCTTTACTCCTAAGGAAAAATAGAAAAGCCAGATTACTGTTTGCAAATGCACACAGAAACAAAGACCAACATTTTTGGAGTCATGTCCTGTTGTCTGACAAAACTGAAATTTAACCATTTGGTCATAATGACCATCTTTGCATTTGGAGGAAAAAGGGAGAAGCTGGGAGGCATAAGAACACCATCCAAACAGTGAGAGATGAGGGTGGCAGCATCATGTTGTGGGGTTGTTTTGCTGCAGGAGGGACTGGTGCACTTCACAATATAGATGTCATCATGAGGAAAGAAGATTATGTAGCAATACTGAAGCAACATCTCAAGACATCAGCCAGGATGTTAAAGCTTGGGAGGAAATGGGTTTTCCAAAGGGACAATGATCCGAAGCAAGATGCCAAACTGGTTACAACCAAGTCAATATTTTGGATTTACATCACAAAGTCTTGACTTTAATCCTATTGAAAATTTATGGGCAAAGCTGAGAAGGCAGGTGTGAGCAAGCTGACCTACAAACATGGCTTAGTTACACTAGTTCTGTCAGGACAAATGGGCCAAAAATTCCTATAAACTATTGTGAGAAGCTTGTGGAAGGATATCCAAAACATTTGACCCAAGACATACAGTTTTAGGCTAATGCTACCAAATAATAATGAAATGAATGTAAACTTTTGACTTTGCATAAAGTAATAAAAATGCCTTAAAATTTCTGTCATTATTCTGCATTTGGCAAATATAAATAATTTTGGTAACCTTAATTGACCTAAAACGGGTAAGGTGTAATCAGATTTCATGGCAGATAGTGAGAAAAAGATGCATATGTGTCTTTTTATATAATGTTTGTAAACCTTTGGTTTCAACTGTATGCCCTGGTTCACACGGCTTATTCAAGCCATAATTGCGAGCCGGATTGCGCTCGCAATTCCGGCCTGAGTAAGGGGCGGGGCGGGGGCGCGGCCCGCCGGCCCCATAGACTCACATTATCCACGGCGCGTATTGCGCCTGGATAATGTGCATGTCAGTTTCTCCCCGTCCGGCGGATTCGCCGAGCGGAAAGGAGCGACGGAATCCACTGTTCTCTGAGAACGTTGGATTACCGCCATTACTGCGAGGGATTGGCGCAGTACTGCAGCGCAAATCCGGCGCGCAGTACGGCGCCAATCCGTGCCGAAATAAGCCGTGTAAACGGCCCCTATATGTATCCAAAATGGTGCCAATTTAGCCCAAATCCAGCCCTCACACAGATTTGTAGATGGAAAAATAAGTTATTGATCTCTGAAATACGACGACTCAAAGTAAATGTGATTTTTTTTTTTTTTTGTAAAATGAGACTTAAAACTCATATTTTGTTTTTTCTGGAATTGTACTGACTGCAAAATAAAGATAACATGCATTTACTTCATACGGTGAAAACAAAGCCCCCAAAAATGGGTTTAACCCCTTCCTGACATTGGACATTAGGGATGAGCGACAAAGTTGAAATCGGCACGATTTTTAGGTTGATCGGAAATTTCCGACCACGCAATATTTTAGGTGAGAATCTGCACATACTTTATTACTATCACGCCATCTTTGGCGCTTCCTGTCATTTTGGCGGCCAGCAAATCAACTTAGAGCATAGAGCAGGGTGAGCTGGGTGTGCAATGTCATGACTGTGATGTGTATGGTTTTTCATTGGCTGGAAAAAAACACATACCTCAATTTGCATATTACAGCGTTTTCCCGTTCATTCATCAGTGTATCTCACTAGAGCAGGATGTGTTCTACATCTCTCTAAATACAGCTCAGCTCAGAGACACAGTTCTCTTTATTCATACATCCGCGGGGGGGGGGGAGGGGAAGCGGGGGGAACATAGACAGACAGGCAGCTTTTGAAAGGAGGGGTATATTGTGCACCCAACTCTGCTTTGAACCTGCATTGAAATGGCTTTTTTTTTTACCAGTTTTTGGCCAGCCCCAACAGACCTCGCACCTGGGGGTGAAATTGTACTTTATTTTGTGCAGCCCAGTTTTGTTCAAAGACCCACCTTGTACTTATATTAGGATACGGGAAATTTTCTAGTAACTGCAGGTGTATTTCATTGGTGCAAAACCCACCTTTTCTTATCCGTATAACTTTTAAATAGCTGTATTTCACTTTGGTTCGCCCCAGTTTTTTTCAAATAGCCACCTTGTACTTAAATTTGGATATAGAAATTTTTTAGTTACTGTTGGTATATTTCATTGGTGCAAAAAACACCCTTTGTTATCTGTATAACTTTTAAATAGCTGTATTGCATGTGGTGCGGCCCTAGTTTTTTTTTCAGATAGCCATGTTGTACGACAATTTTGATAGAAAAATTTTCTAGTAACTGTTCTCGTTTGTCATTGCTGCAAAAAACGCATCCGTGTAACTTTTGAATATTTTTATTGCACTCGGTGAATCTCAGTTTGGCGCAGATAGCGCACTTGTATGATAGTTTGTTGAAAACTATCAATTCCTAGTCCTACTGGGCAGTTGTAAATCCCTGGAACTGAAGGAAGAACACTGTTGATTTGGTCTTATGGTTCTTCCACCAGACCGCATTTCACAGGTATTCGATAGAAACGGGGTGTAGGACATGGAGGTAGAGGTACGAAAGAAGGTGCTACTTCCAGTGCTGGCGACCAACCGCAAGCCAGCGGATCGTCGGTTTTTGCGGGACCGCAAGCCTGTCATCGTGGGTCGGGCCCAGTGAACCCTCAGTAATGAACAGCGTCGCCAAATCTGTTTTTCAGGGGTTAATGAAACCTGCTTTCCCAGTTTTACCTCTCGTCCTCCCATCACCCCCAAAAAATTTCGTCGTCATCACAAGTCAGCTCCGTCCAACATAAAGCGAAAAAACCCCCAAATTTTCAACTCTTTTACCTACCATTTGTGGTAATCCATTTTCTGAAGACCTCTTTGTGACAAAACGGTTGGATCAAAAAGACTTTTCAAAAGATCAAGAGGCAAAGAGGATGATTTTGTCTGCTTTGACCCCCAACCTGGCCATCAGAGGAAGAGAAGGAAGCCGGTCAATCTGCAAAAATCCCGGAACGGTGGGCAATGTTTTGCATGCCTGTTGCTTGTACCCCGCAGCTCCTGGATGCAAATGTCGGACGGGGAAGCACCTGGTTGATGATGATGATGACGAATTGCGCCCCAAGGGGTCTTTTCAGCAAATTTTTGCTTGCGACCCTTTCATCACTGGACGAGGGGGAAAGATGATGGGGTAGTTTCGTAAGGTCTCGCCTCAAAAAGGGGAGAGGGCGTCGCACAAGCCCGCTGAATTTTTCCCCCCCCGCCACGATCAGCGGAAACACCGTTCCTTTTATCGCCATCGAAAAGGTCGGACCCCTCAAACCTGGGCCTTTTTTCGAGCAACCCTGTTCACCCAGCGATGCATATGCCCCTTTGACGTAAACGCATCAGTAAGCAATAAAATTAGGTATAACCACCACCAAAATTCTAGTCACTGCAGCGAAAGATGAGTTAAAGGAGGGAAAAACTTGGCCAAAAAAGGGCCACACCGATTTCGGGCTTCCAAACCCCTGCACCCCCTGTCTCCGCCATCCCAAGCTTTTTCCTCTGCTGCCCATGGCTCTCAGATCCGATCAAGGGGCGCCCCCGCTTCAGCCTCCATCGTGCCCAGTACCCCCCAGAAACACCCAACCCCTTTTCCTTTCACCATTTGATGACCCGCATGCCCTACAAAACCCATCGCACCAGGCTTTTGTCTACCAGGTTTGGGAGCAAACCCTCCCAAAGCCAAAAACCTGAATGTCGGCATTGCCAGGCTTTTGGGGGCCTTTGGGAAAAATTGCCTTTTTCCCTCGGGGGGACACAGTGGGTTCCACACGCATGGCCCTTGC
>JAODAL010030575.1:0-49727 GCA_025379985.1 Phyllomedusa bahiana
AATTTAAAAAAAATTTTTTTTGGTTTTTCTATATCCCGTAATTTGAGACAACCATTTAATACAATTAAAAACAGGAAACAAAGACATGGTGGATTCATCCTATTTAAGGGCACTTTTCGCTCCTATTGATTGGCAGGTTTATGCAGACCAATCAAAGGCTCAAACAATTTGAATTAATGTTTTTCCCCGGGAAAATCTTCTATATTTGCAATTCCTATGTAGCACGGTTCGGCGACTAACGCTTTGGTTTCGGGGTTTTTAAGATTTTTTTTATAGAAGGTTTAGCTCTTTAACTGATAATTGTTTTACACTTAAATCAAAATGATTTTTTATTCAACTCCATGCCGCACGGGCTGAGCGCGAGATTGCTGGCGCCGATCCCCTCCATAGACTACAATGGGAGAAGTAGCTCGCGCTTGATTGGGCCGGGTAGGCCAACCCCCGCTAGCTCACCCAACCCGCTCTTTTCTGTATTTTTACTGTATTTTGAACTGTCCCGCCTTTGATTTTGATTGGTCAAAACTTCTCCATAGGATATAATGGGTCTTTGTCGCTCCTATTCTGATTGGTTAATACTCCTTCACAGGTTAGAATGGGCCACTGTCGCTCCTATTCTGATTAGTCAAAACTTCTCCATAGGATATAATGGGTCTTTGTCGCTCCTATTCTGATTGATTAATACTCCTTCATAGGTTAGAATGGGCCACTGTCGCTCCTATTCTGATTGGTCAAAACTTCTCCATAGGATATAATGGGTCTTTGTCGCTCCTATTCTGATTGGCTGGCTTCTGCCGACCAATGAGAAGCGCTTCCACAATTTGAATTACTGTATTTCCCGGCAATTCTCTCTATTGCAATACCTTATGTTGCTCCGGTCTCGGCAACAAACGCGTTGTTCAGGATTTAATTGATTTCTGTGTATAGAAGGTTTCAGCTCTTTTTCTGAGAATATTGTACAACTAAAAAAAATGATTTTTTTTTCATACTCCATGCCGCACGGCACTGAGGAGCCAGATTGCATTGCGCCGATCTCTCCATAGACTACAATGGACAAGTAGCTCGCGTTCTGATTGGCTGGGAAAAGCCAAGCCCCCGCAAAGCTCACCAATCAGCTCTTTTCTGTCTTTTTACTGTATTTTGAACTGTCCCGCCTTTGATTCTGATTGTCCAAACTTCTCCATAGGATAAAAGGGGGTCTTTGTCGCTCCTATTCTGATTGGCCGAGATAGCCAAGCCCCCGCTAGCTCAGCCAATCAGCTCTTTTCTACATTTTTACTGTGTTTTGAACTGTCCCGCCTTTGATTCTGATTGGTCCAAACTTCTCCTTAGGTTTTAATGGTTCACCGTCACTCCTATTCTGATTGGCCGGTTTCTGACGACCAATGAGAATAGCTTTCAGAATTTGAATTACTGTATTTCCCGGCAATTTCCAATATCCTAATACTTGATATTGCGCCGTTATAGTTTTTTTGGAAAGTGGTTTTTTTTTTTTAGATTTTTTATTTATGAAGTTTCAGCTCTTTTTCTGACAATGTTTTACGCCTTTATACAGGCGATATTTTCGGAATCATACTCCTGCCGCAGGGAGCGGAGCGCCGAGATTTGTGTAGCGATCTTCTATGTGTCCTCGCATGTTCCGTTCTTGCTTCACTTCGCCTCCGCCGGAGCATTTAGACCAAAATAACCAGGTCTGTCGGAGCTGGCGAGCGCTGCATTGCGCCGCACTTTGCCGACTCGTGATCGTACATGCCTCGGAAATTTTCGGAGCCCCGCCGCTTTCCCCCCCCGGGAACGCCTACCCCGCGCCCACATTGCGCCCATTGCCCGCCCCTTCATATGAGGCGCAGCCGAAAGTGGCGAACGCTGCGCCTGACACTGCATCCCTGCGTCCGACAGCGGGATTCGGGCCGGGAGGCGCGGTATACGGCAGAAATTGGGCAAAAAGCCGATCATACATGTCGCCCTTTGAGTCAGTCCCAGAGGTGGCACATGCACCTATTACACTTTCATGGCATATTCTATCTATATGCCATCAAGGTGCAAGGGATCAACGCCCCTTTACTTGGTGGTCATAATAATGTGAATCAGCTATGTATTCATTTACATACACACATGCATACACATATACACACACAATCAATCTTGCAGATGTACTCACTGCTCCAAACAGTCCACAATCATAAACCTCACATATACATTATACGTGCCTGGACCACGGTATCTTGGAGCTTCTCCCTCCTTGCAGCTTTGGTAGGAGACAACATGTGGCGGGCTGGGAGCTTTGGTCCTCTGCACACTTTTAGGCTGGGTCCATGCAGCAAAGTGAAAAAGCCGTCCAAAATCCAATGGCATTTTCACTTTGCTGGACCGTGCTGCACCACAGGTTTTTTCTGCGATTTTTACGCAATAAATGGCGGTCGGATTCCTGGTGGCCCAGTGGATCTGTGAGAATCCGAAGTCAGTCCTGTGGAATAGAGAACATATTCCGTATTCTGTCGGACGGTTTTCGGATTAGGAGAATCTCAGTAAAAAATCTGTGCTTTTTAGACTACAGCACGGATTTTCTATTGAGGACTCCACACACCTGGTATGGTCAGTTGGAAAAATGACCAGATGCTGGTCTATGTGTAGACACAGTCTTACAGAGTTCTTGAACTCTCCTGAGTCAGACCTGGGTACAGCTACAGCAATCCACATTATCATTACTCAGACAATAAGTTTTGTGCTGAAATACAATATAGCTGCTGTCAGACTTCCCCCATTACAAGTCCCTGACACTCTGTAGACAGCCACACACCTTCCTGGACTAAGCAATTTTCACTATGGGGAGTTGCAGGTAACACTGAAGAGCCGGAGACATTACCTACCCTTACTAAAACTTTGTGGACTAGTCCAGTACCACGGCCAATAGTATGCCCACAGAGGACCTTTTTAATGGAGATCTATACTAATTGATCAATCACATGCAGACACACTGCCTCAGGGTTGCCAAGTGAGAAATGCTCCTCCTGAAAAGTAGGGAGCACTGACAGATCCTGAACAGTGTTGATCGAACGGTTCAAGAAAAGTTAAGTTCAAGTCAAACTTCTCAATTTTTTTAGAACTCCAGCCGAACCAAGCTTTTTACTGCTCATTCTAGTAAAGGTCGTGTTCAACAAGTGCACTCGATGCACTATTTTTAGTTTCACTTTTAACTGCTTGGTTGAGAGAGGTCTGACTAGGAGAATCTGGTGAGGACTCTGGATTTTTGGAGGGGCAAGAGCCCTTCTCCTTGGCTCCTCTGCTACTCCACTCGCCGGCAGCAGACCACGCCCCCTGATTACCTGGAGCAGCAGGCTTTTGTAGGCCTCCAGGGCCATGCCAAAAACCTACTCTGGAACACGGGGAATAGACATCCACCCAACACATTGCCTACTCCCAATAAGAGCCGACCCAGAAATGGCTATAGACGGCTGCCAACTGCATACTGTGACTGACAGCATAAATGGATGGCTCTTATCTCACCAAGGCCAGGTACCCTTGGTGGCGTGTTGCTTGTGGATCTTCTGCATAGCTCCACTTAATGGCATAAACATGCAACTGCTTGCTGTCGCTCTGTCACAGCCTCCATAACGTAATGCGCCTATTGAGGTGCAATACATACACTAGTAATGATATGTTATGCGCCTCCATTGCGCAATGGGCCTCAATAGGCACATTACATACACTATCAATAATGTGCTATGTGGCATGATTTACACAATGTGCCTTTTTAGGCGCAATGTGTCTTTTTAGGCTCATTATGTTTATTATGTAAGGTATACCTGACACCAGATCGTACTTTCTGGTGCACTTTAAACTGATTTAATGCGCCTAAAAACTGTTGCGGTGCTGCCAGTTTTCGGACATGTCACCTTTTGTGTCCAGCGTGATGAAAATCCAAGCCTTTTATTTCACATAATAATGTAAGAGAGATAAGTAGTATGTCTTGTCCCATGGGGACAAGACATACTACTTACAGTATCTCTGTTACATTATTATGTGAAATATAAGGACTGGATCTTAATCACGCTGGATCTTTTTGTTTAAGGACTATGGATCTTCATTGCATGCTGCTGCTGGCGGCAAGCCATGCGTGAATCCATACCCATACTCACCAACACTCCTGGGTTGGGCGGAACACTCCCACAAATGGTGGCCTTCTCTTGCCTCGGCCCCCTGGAAAGGTTGCTTTCAAATCTAGGGGCGAGTCTCTTCTTTCAGTGGGCGTGTATCTCCTCCCAAGAGGCGTGTCTTCCCTCACTGAAGAGTTGTGACATCATCATTCTGCGTGTGCAGTGGAAGGGAAAGGATGTCTGGAGAGGACAGCTCTGCAGCCTCCTGCATGCTTCTCATGTCTGCAGAGCTATCATCTCCAGGTTCCACAAGCTCCTTGTAAGCAGAACACCCTCATTACTGTAACCAGAACACCCTTATTGGTGTAAACAGTCATACATACAGCCTGAACTGATGAAACAAATGTGAGAAATGTTCTCTGCCCCCCTCCCTCCACCCTCTGTTATGGGTGATGAGAACAGACTGTTTAAAGTTGTGTTGTATGAGGGGAGAGTGAATCTAACTTCTAGACACTCAGTAATTGCCCAGATCCTTTACACAGAGCTGAGATAGAAGCATAGAGAAGCTGAGGCACTTAGTTTCACTTTTAATTTCAACAGCTCAGAGGGGAATAAGTACAGAGTGCAGGCAGCCAGTCACAGCACATGGGGCGTTTCCCATCCAGGGGGTGTTTCCAAATAGGCTGAATGACATATCAGTCAACCAATCACAGAAAAGGGAGCGTGTCCCATCCAGCTGCTACAGAAATAGCTTTAAATGCACAGATTAGCTCATATCTGCTATACTAAGTGACTTAGGTAAAGAAAACCAATTGCAAAAGTGCTTACTTTTACTGTCCCCATCATTTGAGATATGATATTTGTAGTGAGAAAACCCCTTTAATCTCCCGCAGCTAAAGAGCTGCTTGAGGTTCTACAGTATAAGCATACTTGCCAACTTTTGAAAGTGGAAAAGCAGGAGATTGAAGAGGGCGGCGCGCGGAAAAAAATTTGCATGGACATGCCCATCTTGTTGGTGTGCCACGCCCCTTCAAAAAAAAAAAACACACCCACTCCACCTAACTGCATAACGGCTTTGGAAGAAAGCCAGGTAGATGCCCCCTCTAGCCAGGTAGTACCCCCTGCGATGCTGATCTGTATGTACAGCGCACACCGGCGCTGTACATACAGGGGGAGAAGGGAGGAGGGGAACTATCCCTCCTGCCTTCTCCCTGTACAGCAGCTGCACGGAGCGTGCAACTGCTGATTAACTGTGCGGCTGCGGCCACACAAGTCAGTGAAACTCGCCGGGTGGGTGAGCGGCCACTTCACCGCCTGTAGGAGCGGCCCGGCGGCGCCAGAGTAGCCTTTCATTATTTTAGGGGCTGATACGGTGGAGGCTATCCAGGAAGCCTGGTACCTTATGAATAGTGTTAAAGGAGCTTTGTGGCTTGCTGAGTAATGCCTGAGAGAGGATGTCCATCTTTCAATAAAACTTTGGGTCGGTCATCCCTCTTTCTCTTGCCTCTGTCCTACTTCCCTATTACTTTTTTTTTATTGACATGTTGTTGCAGCTCATTGTGTACAGTGTAGGATTCTTTATCCTTGTGTTGTATGTTATGCCCTTGTGTTACAATATTTGTTGTACTGTGCACCAGCCTTTGAAAGTATATTGCATGTTTGTTTCTGACAACTAATTGTAAATAAAGTTATTTCAAACACAGACCTAGGGAAATGATGGCACCAGGATTCACTGTCGAAAGAAGGCAACTGATGGAGTCAGGGAAGCTCTGGGCAATGTTCTGCTGAGAAACCTTGAGTTCTGGCCAGGGGCGCCATACATGGGGTACAGCCGGTACTCCTGTATGGGGCCGGGTGGAATAAGGGGGCCCGCTGCAAGCAGGCCCCCTGACTCCTCACGACACAGTGGGGCCCGGCGGCGCAGCCGCCGAACCAGGCTCAGCCTGGCCCACAGTGTGGGCCCCGAGCACCTGTGGGCCCCGGAGGCAGTGCCGTCGCTCCCATGGGCCCGTCCGTCGCATCCGGTCTCTGAACGCCCGCGCCCTGCATCCCGAGCGCTCAGAGACCAGCCCGGGGACTAATGTGTAATAGCTTATTCCTTGCAGAATGGCCTTGATACATTACTCCTTTCACTGTGGATAATGACACAATCTTACGAGGTTCTGCCATCATCTACAAAAAGTCTTTTGCTTTTGTTCTGGGGATGATATACACATGTCGGACCAAAGAATGTTCATCTCTGAGACACAGAAGCCGTCTGCTTCCTGATCGGTATGATGGCCGGACATTCCCATCTTGTTTGTACTTACGTATAATTGTTTGTATAGATGAACAAAGGCACATTTAGGTATCTAGAAATTGCACCCAAGGATGATCCAGACTTGTGAAGGTCCACAATTCTCTTCCTGATATCTTGGCTGATTTCTTTAGACTTTCCCATGATGTGACACACATAAGCAGTGTGTTTCTGGTGTGCTTTAAATCCACAGGTGCGTCTCTAATTAACTCAGATGTTTCCAATAAACTCCAGAAGCTTCCAAAGACATGACATCATCATATGGGCTGTCCCAAATTGTTTAAAGGCATAGTAATGCTAGTGTATGTAAACTTTTGACTTTGCAGAAATGTAATTCTCTCTCTCTCATTATTGTAGCATTTGGCAAATATAAATAATTTTGGTAATCCTAATTGACCTACAACAGGTAAGGTTTATTCCGATTTCAAGTCAGACAGTGAGAAAAACATGCATATGTGTCTTTTTAAATAGTTGATGTAAACTTCTGGTTTCAACTGTATATGGCTGATCAGTGTATTTACAATTGTCACGGTCGGAGATAGTGGATCCTCTGGACCACCGCAAGCGATGGCGTAAGCCACGCCAGGGAGCGGAATCTAAGTAGGTCCCGGTTTTCACCAGAGCCCGCCGCAAAGCGGGATGGACTTGCTGTGGCGGGAGTCTACCAGGTTGCTTCCCCTGACGTGACTTGCTTGCAGAGGCAGCCGAGGTGTAGCGCGGTACAAAATCGTCAGAGGCACCCGTGGACTCAGAATCTAGGGAGTTGTACAAGAACTCCGCCCATGACAGCAAGCTGGACCAGTCATCCTGACGGGCCGAGACGAAGTGGCACAAATAATTTCCCAGGACCTGATTGACCCTCTCTACCTGACTATTCGTCTGGGGGTGGTAAGCCGAGGAGATGTCAAGCTTCACCTGGAGTTGGGAGCAAAGGGCCCGCCAGAATTTAGAAACAAATTGGACCCCATGCTCCGAGACAATTTGCAGGGGTAACCCGTGCAGGCGAAAAATGTGGTGAAAAAACAGATTAGCTAGGCGTGGGGCAGAGGGTAGGCCTGGCAACGGGACAAAATGTCCCATTTTCGAAAACCGGTCCGCAACTACCCAGATGACAGTGTTACCAGAAGAGGGAGGGAGGTCGGTTATGAAATCCATAGCCACGTGTGACCAGAGACTGGTGGGGATGGGCAGGGGATGAAGAAATCCCGCCGGTTTGTGACGAGGTGCCTTATTAAGGGCACAGGTGATGCAGGACTCAACGAACTCCTTGACATCCCTGGCGAGGTCCGGCCACCAATAGAACCGGGAGACAAGAAGGCAAGTCTTACGGGCACCAGGATGTCCGGCCAACAAAGAACAATGTCCCCACTTCAAGACTTTTCTTCGGAGCGTGGGACCCACGTATGTTCTCCCTGGCGGGACTTTCCAGAGGTCAACAGGAGCTGCGGAGACAAGGCGCTCAGGGGGTATAATGTGTTCTGGGGCCACTTCTTCGCCGAACACATCAGCTGCACGCGAGAGGGCATCAGCCTTGACATTCTTTTCCGCGGGACGGAAGTGGATCTGGAAATTAAATCGGGAAAAGAATAGAGACCACCTGGCCTGGCGTGGATTAAGTCGTTGGGCAGACTGGAGATATTGAAGGTTTTTATGGTCTGAATAGATACAGATGGGATGCCTGGCACCTTCCAGCAGATACCGCCATTCTTCTAACGCCAGTTTAATGGCCAGTAGCTCCCGATCCCCAATAGTATAATTCCTCTCCGCCGGTGAGAACGTCTTGGAGTAGAACCCACAAGTGACCGTCTTGCCCGTCGGCCCCTTTTGCGTGAGGATCGCTCCAACCCCAACAGAGGAGGCGTCCACCTCTAGCGAAAAAGGCTTAGCAGGATCTGGTCACGCCAGGATAGAAGCAGAGGCAAAAGCGTTTTTTAACTTAGAGAATGCCCCCTCAGCTTCGGGTGGCCAACTTCTAGGGTTGGAGTTCTTCTTAGTGAGAGCCACAATCGGGGCCAACAGCGTGGAGAAGTGCGGAATAAACTGCCGATAGTAGTTTCAAAAGCCTAAAAAACGATATATAGCCCGAAGGCCTACTGGGCGTGGCCATTGCAGAACGGCAGATAGTTTCGCTGGGTCCATCCGTAAGCCTTTGTCAGAGATGACGTAGCCCAGAAATGGTAGACTCGTCTGGTGAAAGAGACATTTCCCCAGTTTGGCTTACAGGTGATTGGCTCGAAGGCGTCTCAACACTTGGCGGACATAAAGTTGGTGCGTCTCCAGGTTGGGCGAGTATATCAAGATATCGTCCAAGTAGACCACGACACAGGTGTAAAGGAGATCCCTGAAAATATAATTTACGAAGTCCTGGAAGACGGCCGGGGCATTGCACAGCCCAAAGGGCATGACCAAGTATTCAAAGTGTCCATCCCTTGTATTAAAAGACGTTTTCCATTCGTCTCCTTTTCGAATACAAAGAGGCAACAAGCGAGGTCAAGAAACGGGCCGAGGTCAGAAGCACAGGAAGACAATAGCAAAACAGACTAACAGGGAAATCGCAAGGGAACACCTTTGACAGGCAAAGCCTTGAGGAACTGAGGAGGTTTAAAAGGTCTGCCCGGACACCGCCCCCGCAGCAGATTGGTGCGGCATCCGGGCCCTCCGCTTGGTCCTGAGAGCTGTCACTCCTGGCTCAGGAGCAGCAGCTCTCCCCGGGTGTGGTCTGAGGCCACACTTAACCCCTGCAGGTCGCTGCATTAGATGGGTGGAAGGCTGCCCAGACGGACGTATCCTGACAGTACCCCCCCTTTTAGGAGGGGCCACTGGACCCTTACCTGGTCCGGGTCTCTCTGGGTGAGCGTCGTGGAATTCCTTGATAAGGAATTCGGCATGCATGGACTTAGCAGGAACCCACGAAGTCTCCTCAGGACCGTAACCCCTCCAATGCACAAGGTATTGCAGCGACCCTTGTTCCTTGTGAGAGTCAATGATTCAAGCCACCTCATACTCCACAGGGGAAGGAGGATCAGCAGGTGGGGTAACGGATGGGACGTACTTCTACAGGAGTGACCGGTGAAAAACATTATGAACCCGGAAACCCGAGGGTAACTTGAGACGGTAGGTCACTGGATTAATCATCTCCAGAATTACATATGGGCGCAAGCTTACCAGAGGGGACCTTTAGACGAAGATTCCGGGTAGACAGCCAAACCTTATCCCCCACCTTAAATCCTCCAGCACAAAGGCGCCTTTTATCACAGTTCTCCTTCTGGATGTTCTGGACGTTCGCCAAGTTCTGAACTTGGGCCCAGACTGTGCACAGATCGTTAACGATGACATCCACCCCACTATGCTCAGAAGTAGCACCAGACAATGATGCATGTCTAGGATGGAAGCCATAATTGCAAAAAAATGGAGAAACCCCAGACGAGCTACTATCCTGGTTATTAATAGCGAATTCTACCAAAGGTAAGTATTTCCCCCAGTCTCCCTGCTGATCGGAGACAAAACACCGGAGTTTTTGCGTAACAGTTTGATTCACTCTCTCTGTCTGCCCATTGGTCTCAGGGTGGAAGGCAGAAAAGAAGGACAGGATAATCCCCAGAGCCTTACAGAGAGCTCTCCAGAAACAGGAAACAAATTGAACTCCTCTATCAGACACAATATTTTCAGGTAGCCCATGCAGTTTAACGATATGTCTGTTCCGCAAGTTTTTTGGATGAAGGTAACCCTTTTAACGGAATCAAATGGCACATCTTACTAAACCGATCAACTACCACCCAAATAACCGTCTTACCCTCATAGGCAGAGGACAAAGTTCCCCAGGAGGGAGAGCTCTGGGAACCGTTGCCCGAGCACAGGTGTCACAGGCTGTTACATAGGCCCCCACATCACGAGACAAAGACGGCCACCAGAAATTTCGGGAAATAAGTCTCTTAGTGCCAGACACTCCGGGATGTCCTGATAACACAGAATCGTGTAATTCTTTTAATAAATGTAAGCGAAACTGAGTGGGGGTCAAAAACTTTAGAGCTAGGACAATCAATAGGTCTCAAATCCTGGTGTGTTTTGATCTCTGTGGCTAAGTCGGGCTGAGACAACCGTTTCTTTAGGTAAAATGGACACCGGATCATCCCTAAGTGAGTGACTGGCACAGAAACTTTTCGACAACGCGTCAGCTTTAACATTCTTAGAACCCGGTCTATAGGTAACAACAAAGTTAAAGCGAGTGAAGAACAGTGCCCAACGTGCCTGGCGAGGATTCAACCTTTTAGCTTTCTCTAAAAAGGTAAGGTTCTTATGGTCGGTTAAGACTGTGACTTGGTGTTGGGCTCCCTCAAGGAAGTGGCGCCATTCCTCGAAGGCCCACTTAATCGCCAGCAATTCCCAGTTTCCCACATCATAATTCTTCTCCGCAGAGGAGAATTTACGGGAAAAGAAGGCACACGGGCGAAGATTAGTCAGAGCAGCTGATCCCTGAGATAGGACTGCCCTTACCCCAAACTCGGAGGCATCTACCTCCACGACGAAGGGTGGTCAGCTTGAACCAACACCGGGGCTAAGACAAAACATTGCTTAAGCCTTTCGAAAGCCTCTAAGGCCTCCGGTTGCCAATTACTGATATTTACCCCCTTCTTTGTCATATCAGTTAACGGGCGAACAAGAATAGAAAAATTTTGAATAAATTTTCTATAATAATTAGCGAAGCCTAGGAACTTCTGTAAGGCTTCCAGGGAGGAGGGGCGAACCCAATCAAGAATTGCCTGGACATTCCCGGGATCCATACGAAATGAGTTAGGAGTCAAAATGTATCCTAGGAAAGGTACCTTCTGAACCCCAAAAACACATTTTTCAAGCTTTACAAATAAACTATTGACCTTCAAGATCTGCAAAATTTGCCGCACATGTTTCACATGTGAAGCCCAGTCCTGCGAGTAAATTAAAATGTCATCCAGATACACCACCATACAACGACCAATGAGTTCTCGGAAGACATCGTTTACCAGGTTCTGGAAGCCCGCGGGAGCATTACATAACCCAAAAGGCATCACCGGGTATTCAAAATGACCTTCCGGGGTAAGCAACTTCTCCCGACGTCTCTCCCTAAACCGTCTGTCCAACCGTACCGCTAGAGCCATAGCCTCATCCAGCGTGCTAGGGGATGGGTAAGCCACCAACAAGTCCTTAACATGGTCAGCTAACCCCCAGCCTAAACTGACGCCGAAGGGCTGGGTAATTCCATCCTGATGGAGCACACCAGCGCCAGATATCCGAACAGTACTCCTCTACTGTCCTCTTGCCCTGTCTCAACGAGGTGAGCTGAGTCTCGGCCACGGCCTCCTTATCGGGGTCATCAAAAAGCAATCCCAGGGAGTTAAAGAACCGGTCCACCGAAGACAACTCGGGCGAGTCAGGGGATAAGGAGAATGCCCACTCCTGGGGGGATCCTTGGAGAAGGGATATGATAATTCCCACCCTCTGTTCTTCATCACCTGAGGTACGTGGTCGGAGATGATAAAACAACCGGCATCCTTCCTTGAATGTTTGAAACGCTCTCCTGTCCCCCGAAAATTTATCGGGTAACTGGATGGGAGGTTCCACAACAGAGGGAAGGGATGCCGGAGGAGTCTGGGCCTGAGGGGCACCCTGGGAGGTCTCCTGCTGCTGGACTCTCAGTACGAGATCCTGGACCAACTGGGTGAGCCCCTGCATTTGCTCTACCAAAGCCGTCATGGGGTTCATAGTGCTGGGAGAGCAGTAACCGTTTGGCCTGTCAAACTGTCACGTCAGAGGAGGTGCAGTGGGCCCTGACTGTACCCAGCCCACTGTCCCTGCCTACTTGGCGTGCTGCCCTAGATGGCAGACCCCAACTGGACGACAGTCCCTACGCTGCTAAGTGCAGGGCCGTCAAGGAAAAACCAAGTGTCAAACAGTCCGAGTCGGCAACGGTGAGGTAGCGGATAAACCAAGAAATGTGAGGCAAACGAATAGTCAAACACAAGCCGGAGTCAATACGGTGAGGAGCGCAGTACCGAATCAGAGGCAACAAGCGAGGTCAAGAAACGGGCCGAGGTCAGAAGCACAGGAAGACAAAAGCAAAACAGACTAACAGGGAAAGCGCAAGGGAACACCTTTGACAGGCAAAGCCTTGAGGAACTGAGGAGGTTTAAAAGGTCTGCCCGGACACCGCCCCCGCAGCAGATTGGTGCGGCATCCGGGCCCTCCGATTGGTCCTGAGAGCTGTCACTCCTGGCACAGGAGCAGCAGCTCTCCCCGGGTGTGGTCTGAGACCAGACTTAACCCCTGCAGGTCGCTGCATTAGACGGGTGGAAGGCTGCCCAGACGGACGTATCCTGACAACAGATCAGATTGTAGGCCTCCTCAGATCCAGCTTGGAAAAGATCTTCGCCCCCCGCAGGCGATCGAAGAGTTCAGTGATCAGCGGTAGAGGGTAATGATTCTTTACCGTGATTTTATTAAGACCCCGATAGTCAATGCAGGGCCGTAAGGAGCCATCCTTCTTTTCTACGAAGAAAAATCCCGCACCCACGGGAGAGGAGGATTTATGGATAAACCCCTTCTGGAGGTTTTCACGGACATATTCCGACATGGCCTGGGTCTCGGGAATGGAGAGCGGATAGACTCTGCCCCGGGGAGGACTGGTACCCGGCAGTAGGACAATGGGACAGCACCTCGTGGGGCGTATAACGAGAGCTGGGAAGCATTGGGCGAGGTGCCACCAAATAACGACTCAAGCAGCTTGGCCCCAGCGGATTATTTCTCCAGACATCCAATCCAGAGTAGGGGAGTGGAGCTGCAGCCACGGAAGGCCCAGGAGAACTGCTGAAGTAGAGCACGACTACACGAATAAAGTAATCTTCTCCTTATGCAGGACTCCGACACGGAGAGTCAGCGGTCGGGTGATATACTGTACGGTATCACTTAAAAGTTCTCCGCTGACCGAAGAGATGACCAGTGACTTTTCCAGACGGACCACCGGTAGGTGGTATTGCAACACCAAGGACTGGTGGATAACATTCCCGGCTGAGCCTGAATCCAGAAAGGCTGGAACCTGGAACGAGAGTCCGGAGTCTGCTATGACTTGGACCGGCATCGTGAGACGTGGAGAGGAGAAATTTTCACCTAGGGCCACCTCTCCCACGGGACCTAGGTGCGGGCATTTCCCAGATGCTTGGAACGTTGGGGACAATTCCTCCGGAAATGCCCTGAGCCGCCACAGTAGAGGCACAGATTCTCAGATCGTCGTCGGGCTAATTCTTGCTCTGAAAGTTGTACCCGGTCGACCTGCATAGGCTCCTCACTGGGTGTTGGTGATGATAGCATCGGCCTCTGGAACACTGGGGCTAGGAGGGAGAACCGACGTGGTCGGGCTGTCTCACGTTCCTGCCGAAGCTCCTCTTGCCTTTCAGTATAGCGTATGTCAATGCGGGTGGCCAACCAGATTAACTCGCTAAGGGAAGACGGGATGTCTCTTGCAGCCAACGCATCCTTAACCCTACCGGAGAGGCCCTTCTTAAAGGTGGCACATAGAGCGGCCTCATTCCAGGACAGTTCAGAGGCTAAGGTGCGGAACTGCACCGCATAGTCACATACAGATGAGTCTCCTTGGCGCAGGTTTAACAAGGCGGTCTCGGCAGAAGAAGCCGGGCGGGTTCCTCAAAAACACTCCTGAATTCGGTGAGGAATATGGCAAGGTTGGCCGTGATCGGGTCGTCCCTGTCCCAGAGGGGGGTAGCCCAAGCTAGGGCTTTCCCGGAGAAGGCTGAGCACGAACACCACCTTTGACCGTTCAGTAGGGAATTGGTTGCCCATTAAACTCGATATGCAGGTAGCATTGAGTAATAAAGCCCCTGCAAGCCTTGGAGTCCCCACCAACTTGGACGGCATAGACAGACGGAGCCTTGGATCAGCGGTCGATACAGGAACCGAAGGAGCAGCGGGAGCCACGGGAGCGGGTTGCTGCTGCTGGGCGGCCAGGAACTGCTGCATCATGGCAGAGAGATGACCGAGCTGCTGGGCCTGCTGGGCGATCTCTTGCGACTGCTGAGCCATGATGGTGGGGAGGTCAGCGTCGGGCGGAAGAGGCACCTTAGCGGGATCCATGGCCGGATCTTACTGTCACGGTTGGAGATAGTGGATCCTCTGGACCACCGCAAGCGATGGCGTAAGCCACGCCAGGGAGCGGAATCTAAGTCGGTCCCAATTTTCACCAAAGCGGGATGGACTTGTTGCGGCGGGAGTCTACCAGGTCGCTACCCCTTGCTTAACTTGCTTGCGGAGGCAGCCGAGGTGTAGCGTGGTACAAAATTGTCAGGCAGGCTCGTAGTCAGGGACTGGAAGAAGGTCAGGACAGGCAGTTTTGGTTCGTAGATGTGGACTGTTAGAAGGTGAGGGCAGGCGGCAAGATTCGTGGTCGAGGAACGGAAGCAACGGTACGGTACACGATAATCAGAACAAGGCTTAGGAACGCTTTCTCTATAGGCTATTGGCACTAAAGATCCGGCAGGGTAACCAGGAAGAGGTAGGCTTAAATAGGGGCAGCGACCGGCAATAGCCAATTACCGGTGCACTGGCCCTTTAAATTTAACACTGCCGACGCACGCGCGCCCTAGGAGGCGGGACCGCGCACGCCGAGGGACAGAGCCTGCAGCAGGATCGCGGCCGGGTAAGTACGCTCCCGAAGGAGCAGGGGAATGAGCGCACCTGGGCCCCGACATGCGGGACGCGGCACCGCTCGGGTGAGGGGCACGGATGCGCCTGCGACCGGGACGAGCGTCGCAGGGGCATCCGTGACAACAATGTTGGGTCTATGGGATTTACCCCTTAAGCCGAACGCCTGAAAAGTAGTTAATGACCAGAACATTCTTTTAGTTTTTGCCTCCTTGCATTTCAACAGTTGTAACTTTTTTATTTTTTCAATGACGCAGTTGTATGAGGCCTCGTTTTATTCGAGACAAGTTGTACTTTATGGGGGAATAGTTTGAGTTCACTTATAAATAATTGCAGTATTTTTTTTTATTTGTTTTTTTACACCATTCACATTTCACACTTAATAACTTGTTAGATTAATTCTACAGGTTATTACGGTCGTGTGGATACCAAATATGTGTAGGTTTTTCTGTGCGTGTAATTTATGCACAATTATTTTTTATTAAATATTTATTTTTATTTTTTTATTAATTTTTTTACACTTTTATAGTTTTTTTTTTACTTTTTTTTTTTACTCCCATGAAGGGAGAACTGCTTAACATTTTTTTTTTACGCTTAGTAATGTATTAGCATACTCATATATGCTAATGCATTCTAATCTGTGTCAGTCTGACACAGGCAGTGATTAGGACACTGGCTTAGTACACAGACAGCTCTGGGGCCACTTTAGGTCCCCAGGACTGACTGTGCAGCCGTTCCCCATGCTCTGTTGGGTCACCGGGTGTTCCGATCACCTGACAGAGCAGGGGAACCCTTTGATTGCGCTGTGGTAACGCACCACCGCAATAATAGGGTTAAAGCACCGGGTTGCAGAGGTTTCTGCCGCTACCCGGTGCTCGCAGGACATGCGCTGGGATCAGGGCTGTGTAGTACAGCCCCGATTCCAGCGTAATTGCGGCGCCGGGCACCGCAAACCCGATCTCTGCAGCGACGTCTAAAGACGTCGCTGCAGACGAACGATCCGCACCAGCCGACGTCTAAAGTCGGCGGGCAGTCGTTAAGGGGTTAAAGGAAATGTATTTATTAGATTAGAGCTGAACCAACCTACATCTATTTTACCTATGTGTAATAACCTTCCTTTATCATCTAATTGAAATGTAAACGAGGTATCAGCTTCTCCAGTCTCCTCTGTCTTTTGTAATGGTGTGCTCTTACTTAAAAGGGGTATTCTCACCACAATAATTAGCTTTAAACATGTAGGCAAAGGTAAAAAAACATTACTAAATACATTGCTGTTCTGATTTTGCTTCATATTAGAGCAGTTCTCATCTTCTGCTTGTGTACACAAGGTTCCCTAGGTTACTGACCATCTCTCTTTGCTCTCAGTGCTCCTGCAGCCCTGTTTGACTATGCGGAGGTTACTCCTTACTGTGTGTTATTCACAGCACATAAGCTTGTTTATCTTTCTTATGGAGAAGCTTTAACCTTATAGAGCCCTGTAGCTATCTGCCTTACAATTAAAACCTGTTATCAATGTCCCTGTAACAGGCTCAACTAGGAGCAGGAGAGATGATAGCCAATTACCGCTGTAGAAACACACGTGAACTTGCTAGGAAATATGAGCCTGAAGCTGGCTGTGAAGAGCAGACTCCAAGAAAAAGCATAGTGAGAACACCCTTTTAAACCATTTTAAGGCTCAGTGTACACTTGCAATAGAAAACAACTTACGATTTTACTCTTGCATGAACATATTGCTTAATCCGTTGTGCTCTGTACAGCACTTGTTCAAAAAGAGTAGGCTTGCATGTAGAATTATACCATCTGTCAAATCTAATGAAATATTAAAATGGAGGCAGTTGTTATTAGGAAAAGGAAAATAAAAAATAGTTTACAGACCTATTGTCATTGACCTTATGAATTCTCTAAAAACCATGACTTTGGGGGGATGTTTGATGCTTACAGCAGAATGTAAACAGGATTTCCACCTATAAATGTGTCTGGGGACATAGAACTTTAGTTTCTGGTTTCAATTCTTGAATCCACTAATCCAACAATCATAATGTCTTAGACATAAGAAAACCATTTTAAATGGATTTTCTCACTGTAAAGATTAGCTTTCAACATGTCGGGGTAAGTAAATGTAGACTTTTCCTAAATACATTGTCAATAGATTTTACTTTAGTCATGAGAAAAGAGACATTTTGGGCGACATGTAAGAACGGGGCTGCGCCAGCTATCTGCCGTCTTTACAGCCCGATATCCAGCACAGCCCTGTTCATACATTTTCAAATCTCCCGCACGCCACTCCAGGGCGCATTACATCGCGCCTGTGGCACTTTGTAACGCGCCCGATCTTGGGGGGGCGTGTGGAAGGCGGGGCTCACTAGAGCCATAGCGAAGCTGTAGATTTATAGCATCGCTATGGCAATTCTAGCTGCATTACAGTCGGAACAGGTATACCGCTTTCAAAGTGGTATACCTGATCCCGAACGGTCACCCGAGCGTTAGAATGCACCTGATTTATACCGCTGTTTAGCGGGTTCATAAATCAGGCGCATTCTATGCCTTTTTTAAATGTGTAAACGCCAAATTTCATGCACGTCGCCCAACATGTGCTCTGAGTGCACAGAGATCTTTAAGGTCTCTAAGGTTACCTGGTTCCCCGACCATAACTCTTATCTGATTAGAGCAGAGAACTTAGAGCAGGGAGTGATGTCACCTAATTGACGAACTGAGCTCTGGAGTAAACTAATTAGCTCTAACAAGATTACAGATAAGCCATTCTTTTCAGCCATAACAGCACATGCACCTTGTGTTTACTGAAAAGATTACATTGATAAGTGCAGGAGATGTTATGGCTCAGCTACTTACAGAGATGCTAGATATGCGGAGACAGCGTGTGTTTAAAACTGCTTGAGATGCAGTGAAACAGCCTAGTGAGAAAACCTCTATAAATTCTGGTTTACATCTGCATCAGTGGTTCCATTCAGAACCTCAGTCGCAGAGGTGGTGCAGGGTCCGTTAAATGACATCCACCAACAGGCTTCCATTGTGGTGGCTGTCATTTTAACAGAAAAAATAGCGCTACATGCTGAATCAGTGCTGGAGGCTCTGGACAGAATCTCTAATACAGATGGTAACTTCACCTAAATTAGGTTGTCCTGAGGAAAAACAAAAATATTTTCTAAATAATATCTCTAAGTGTTATTGTAGATTCATTAAATTTTAGGTAGACTTCCTACAATTCTACGTCAGCTGTCTGATGACTGAAAAGCTTCATAGTTCTGTTTGAACACACAGGAAACAAATCAGTGTTGATCCAAGAAAGATTAGATGACCAAAGGGGTTTGAATTTTCTCAGGATAGTCTTTGAAGCCACATCCCTTTGGTCCTGTTTCCCGAGGTTTTCACTATGAAGTAGGAAACAAGGGAAAGGGAATCAGCAGAGAGAGTTCAGATGCAGAGAAAGGAGGCTACATACAACATATAAGACATCACATGGAAAAGAATGAAAAATGGGGGAAGCCATTAAAAAAATTTTTGTGGGGTTCACTGCAAAACCCTTCTAAGGTTAAAAGGACGTTAACTAGACAAACTGTACATAACAGACTACAAAAAAAAAATACTAAACATGGATTTTTCAATAGCATAACAAGGTAAAGCTGCAGAATTCTTTGTGAAAATCTATAATTGCAGAGCTTACATAAAATTGATAAACTTCTAGACAAGATCATTTATAATTTTCTTTTTTACACCAACAGAATGGAAAGGTTCCACAGCAGGGCTGCAGCCAGGGAAACCACATATTGTTTACTCCATACAATTGCTGGGGTACTGCATGTAGAGTGCATTATGTCGTTCTACAGCTTTCTGTATGGTTTGCAGCACATCATTGTATAGTTGTGAATCATTAGGGAGAGGATTGTTCTCAGAAGGATCATTGGAGAGATTATAAAGTATTGGTGGAACATGGTAGATCACCATCTCACCACTACACCCGCACAGCTTAGAATCATAACATGCCCCAGCTCCTTCCGGGCTGAACTTTGGAGAAAAATAATGAAGCTTCCAAACAGTATCATCTGGAAAAAAAAAATTAATTATTAATTCTATATCTAGTATTCAGCAATCATAATTTACCTATAGTGAAATAATTTGATGGACATACAGTATAGAGGCATGGCTCATTATTATACAGAGCTCTGTCTACTATCAATGTTGTAGAAAACAATATTTGGTTCTGCACATCCCAAAAAAACTTTTTGGAAAAAAACGAGCATAGGTGCACACTGATGTGGCAGTAACACACAAACCAACCTCAGTAGCACACTATTAACACTAACCTTCACAGATTTTTAAATCATTGCAGAGTACTTTGTAGCCAGAACCTTCTCTCCCTGCAATGTGGAGGTCAGAATAGGCACCAAGAGAGGTAATGTTAGAGTAGGTCCTCACCTGTATTGAGGTCTCCTTGCTGATTGGGAGGTGGGCTTAAGCAGTTTTGATCAAAAATGTGAACTAAGAACCTCAAAAAATTTTCATGTACTCTAAGTAGCAGAAATGCTTTTCCAGAAAGTCCTATGTGCCTTTTTGATAGTATTTTAGTGTTAATAGTGTGCTACTGAGATTTGATTGTGTTACTATCAATCTGGTGTCTGTATGGTCATCAAGTGAACAGGACTGCAAAAAATGGTTCTTATTAAAGGATGCGAAGCAGAGAAAAATTACAGCAAGTATACTAGAAAATCATATAACTTATAAAAATAATCTTTATTTTCTAAAATCATAACGTCATTTAAATCTAATATATAGCACTAAAATGCTATTTCAGGCAAAGCTTTATCATTGGAGTCCTGTCAATGACTATTCTCTGACTAATTATGATTTCTGTAAGAGCATCCCTCTCTCTAGGCCCTGTAGCATCTGAAAGGTGTTGGAACAACCAACATGGAGTTGAAGGCTCTTAGTCAATGAGATGCAGGAGCTGCCTGAGGAGCACACGTCTTTTCAAATTTAAATGTTCATACAAACTGTCACAATGCCCATCAAAACAACCCTTGTCAACACTGACAGGTAACGAGCTGCTATTTTCCTATCTTATCGGGGTCCTCTAAGAAACCGTTGAATGAAACTCTAGTTTTTGGCTTCAGTGCTGCATCAACTTCTAAATTTTACTGCACAGCAGCACTCAGGGCAATCCAGTTATGCAGGGAATCTGCAGCACACTCAATTCATTTAAAGGGTTGTAACCCTTCTTTAATAGGATCATTGGGGGTCCCAAAGGTCAGACCCCTACAATCCTAAAATAATAAGATGTCCTCCCTGAACTTCTCAGTGCTTGTAGAAAACAGGATGTTATAGCCAGGATAACGTTGGAACCTGGAGAGTTGAAGAACCACTAGACCCCAGGGATTCAGGACTAACCTTCCACTATCATCCATCAGGAACCTTAAAATAAATCCTTTCACTGTCCTAGACCACCAGGGTTTCTGACATTAACCCCTTCATTGTACCAGATTACTAGGCAGGGATTGACACCATTGATTCAATCAGTGCAACTATACAGGGGCCCAGTAACTAATTACAGGTAGCTTGATAAAGAGACATAAGAGGGTATTGTGCTTCACTGTTCTAGACCACCAAGGATTATTATTATTATTATTATTATTATTATTATTATTATGTTGTATCCCTTTTAATCTGGGATGAAAAAAACATGGCTACATAATAACCTTTACTGCACTGGACCTATATGCTGTTTAATACTGTATTATGAACTTCACTCAACTTGGGAACAGTGCCCATGTCTAACTGACCCTAAAGGGAACATTGCCAGCAGTACAACTAAACTTCTCTTAAGCTTTGCCCCGTTCATAAATATTTAAAAGTTAAAAGGGTTTTGCAATCACAAATGTTTATTGATAGAATATGCCATCAATGTCACATAGGTGCGGGTCCCACCTCTTGGACCTGCACCTATCTCCAGAATGCGTCCTCAACACTCCCCATTGTGAATGGAGAAATGGTGGCACTCACACAGTCTCTCTCCATTTATTTCAGTGGGAGTTCCAAATACAGCTGTGTAGTTGTATACTGACGGCAGAACCCTTTAATTCTGCTGTATGAGACTTTATATTTTAAAGGGAATGTGTCATCAAAAAATGACTTTTTTTTTTTAGGAATCTTTGGTTAGGTTTTTTTTTCATTTTCTGTATCACTTTCAGTATTTTTTTAATAATTCTTAAGTCCTGCAGTTTTCACTTTGGCCACTAAGCCTAATAATCGTCTGACACTTCCTGTTCTGATTAGAGAGCTTTTCAGCAGTGTGCTCATTCAGTAAAAGCAGGGTTACACTGAAAGGAGACACCATTGTGTACAGATAACACAGAATCCACCAGTCACAAGAGGAGATGTCACAGCTCCACCTTTCCCCTCCCTTCACAGTGAAAACTCTCCTATACAAGTCTATGGGACAGAATCTGTCTTAAAAATCCTATGTGCATGAAGCTGCTGTAAAGTATCTCTCTGACTGCTGTTAAAGCAGTGCAAGCAAGAATGTCTTCCCCACAATCATATATAGACGGCCGAATAGAGAAATCTACAATCAGGAAATAAAAACGGCTGAGAGGAAGAGAATATGGATCAGGGGCTTGATTTAATAAGTAAAAAAAAAAAATAATTGGCGACAGATTCCCTTTAAAGGATAAGTTGTAGCTTTTATAGGAGCCATTTTGGGGTATAAATGATATATTGGATAAGATTATCTCTTCCTAAAGAATTATCAATTTACCATTGGTTTTACAGCATCCACTGTGTGTATGCTAATTTATAAGATATGATATCACCATAACTAATGACTCAGAATAGTTATTTTTATAATTTTTTGGGGGCGCCATTACTTTCTAAGACTCATCATGTTTTAGATTATTTATTTAGTTGTACAATTGCTTGCTTTTTTGCTGGACAACTTTGTTTTAATTAAATGGGTTTTCTGACACAATAATTAGCTTTTAACATGTAGGGAAAGGTAAATGAAGACTATTACCAAATACAAAATTGTTTTAATTTTGCTTTGGTCAGGAGATATAGAAGATTGTATGTCCTCTTAGCATACACAAGTTTCTCTGGTTACCGACCACTTCTCCCTGCTCTCTCATCTTACCCTCATCATTACCCTCTCATCTCTCATTATCTCTAGCAATGGAGTTTGTTTACCTAACTAAATGAAAAGCTTTCACTCTTTAGAACTCTGTAAGTTTGGGAACTTAACTTTATAAATCTACCATAGTCATGTCACTGTTATAAGAATAGCTAGGAACAGCAGAGCTGATATGCCAATTGCTGGTATAGACCCGCCCACAGCCTGACAGTGTGAGTCTAAAGCTGTTGCTCTGTGAAACTGAATGGTGTTAAAAACCCTTTAATAACATTTTGGGGTTGATAGGGGTCTATTTTTTGGAGGAGATTCTGATTTCTTCTAAATCCTTAGTCAAGGCTCATTAACGAGTTAGACTTAACTTATATCAGGGACACACAACATTTTCTGGTCCAAAGTCCACATTACCATACTGTACCTATCACAGGGGCCACAGTAAATCTTGGAGGGGTATTCCCTATTAAGACTAGTTCGGTTCGAAGTTCGAGTCGAAATTGAACTCGAATATCGAACCTCATTGAAGTCAATGGGAGATGATGCTCTGATTAATTTTTATACCCATACAGGTGAGGAGAAGCTGCAATTACCATCCATAACAATAAACTGGATACGTGGAACAACTTAGTGACGAAGCCACAGAATCAAATTGAGAGGCTAAAATAATTAATTCCTTTTAATGGCTAACTGAAAAGATGAGGACAGCATAGTTATAGGAGGTGCAAAAGTAGCAGCTGCTACAGGACCCCTTTGACACATAAGATGACATTGGTATTGGAAATGGCACATAGTAACTGGCAGAAGCCCAGTTTCACTTTTTGCACCAGGGCCCAAGAACATGTGATATATGTGGTAGCAGCAAAAACATCCCAACGGGGAACACGGAGGTTCAGCTAGCAGGGCCGCAGTTATAGTGGGTGCAGTGGTAGCCAGGGCTGCCATCAGTCATCTATTAACCGTTTCACGGACGCATGCAGCTCAATCAAACCACCCATTACTAGTTCAAATTTTTCAACATATCATTGGGCATCTTTTTGATTAGGTCCCCTGACAGGAGTACTGCCCTATTAGCACTCCTTCCAGTTACCATATGCTATTTCCAATACCAGGGTCTTCCTATGTGTCAAAGGGGCTTTTAGGACACCCCAGGATGCAGGGCCCCGTAGCGGCCACTACCACCAGGGGTGCCAACAGGGCAGTACTCCTGTCAGGGGCCCTAATCAAAAAGGGGCCAAACAAATGTTAAAAAATAGGAACTAGTAATGGGTGGGGGCCCATCTAATTTGGCTGTGTGGGGCCCTGAAACAGTTAATAGATGACTTATGGCAGACTGACTGATGTTAATAGATGACTGATGGAATGTGTATTTCACATTGTCAAGAAGACATGCTGCAGTTTACTAGTCAGTGACATCAGCAACCGGGGCAACAAAATGGTCAGAGATCCACACTTGATTCATTTTGATAAATGTGAAACGATCCACATTCTTAGGGGAAAGACGGATACGTTTGGAAGTTAGCACCCCGCCAGCTGTGCTGAATGTGTGTTCGAGAATGCTGGCTGCCGAGCAGGATAAAATCTGTATGGCGTGTTGAGCAAAGGTAGTCATGGACCAATGTCTTAAATCGGTCTGTGTGTGTCTGAAAGCTGCCCTGCCTTGCAGGCGTTGGTGAGGTGTTAAAATTTTTTTAATTCGGTAGGCTTCTGTCACTCTGCCTGCTGCTGCGGCTACTTGCCATTCTACTGCTGCTGCGTTGCTGATGTTGTTCCACCATGACATTAGAATGTGAAGACACAACAGATGTCTTGAGTTGATCAATGAGCACTGTCTCAAATTCCTGCATTCTACTGTCAATTTGTGTGGGTGGAAGGAAATTGCTCACTCTTGATTTGTGACCTGGATCAAGGAGGGTGGCCAGATAGTAACGGCTGTTCATTTTGATTGCCTTGATGCGTGGATCATGTTGCAGGTAATGTTCATCCAACCACTCATGTGTGAGATGCTGCCGGGATCTCCCAAGCTTCGGGGGTGAGGGGCACTAACCAGATCTTCCTCTTCTTCCTCCTCTTCCTGTAATCTGTGCCAACCTCTTACCACTGAAGGGTAATCTGTACCGGTGGTGTCCACCCCTCCTCCACTTCCTCATACTGACCATCACCAGAGCCATAGCTAGCCTCATGCGCTGTACTCTGTGAGCTGAACTGCGGTCCTCCACTTGCCCTGGACCTAGAACCACTGCATAAAGAAGACCTATATAACGTGGAAACAGTCCAATGCTTGTTTCAGTAAAAATACGATCACAATGGTCATGCTGACAATGCCATCGTCTTGACTGACCATTTTGGTTGCCTCTTCAAAACTGTCAAGGATGGTGCAGAGATCCTTCACCTGCCTCCACTCTCTATGGGTCAACACAAGAGGTCCGCACCACTGCTAGTCAGGCCATGCGACACTTTATATTGCATAATGGCATTACGCTGCTGCCCCAATCGCTGGAGCATGTGGAGGGTGGAATTCCAGCATGTTGCCACATCATATATCAGATGGTTGGCGGGGAGGCTCAGATGTCATTGTAATGCTGACAGTCGTGCAGAAGCAGGGTGCGAATGCCATAAGTGTGAGCCTTCCTCAGGAGACAGCCAAGACCTGGGTAGTGCTTGAGAAATTTCTGGGTTCATGACGTGTACCAGGCAAGGAATGTGCGTAAGTCTACCAATTCGAAGTACAGCAATGAGATTTCTCCCCTTGTCGCACAACACCTTGCCTGGCGCCAGGTTCTTAGCACCCAGCCACTGGTCTATCTGAGTGCGCAGAGCCATCCACAGCTCTGACCTATGCGTTGACTGTCTCAAAGACAGATTAATTTGAGAATGGCCTGGTTTCTCTTGGCACGTGATGCTACCTGTCGAGGTTGGAGATCTGGACTCTGCACCATCCCTGCAGTGTGGAAGAGTGTCGACCGAGACACAGATGCAGCCAAGGCGCTGGAGAGTTTTCTGCATTTGTGTTCAACAGGCGGAAAGGCAACATTTCCAAGTCCAACAGCCTGGCAATGGCGACATTCAGGCTTTTGGCTTTGGGATGGTTGGGGTGAAAGCATTTCTTATGCTTCCACACCTGGTACACAGAAGGCTGGCTACCAGACTGGCCGCTGAACGGCATGCAGGTCAGACTTATGGAAGGAGAAGGTGTAGGCTGTGTTGCTAGTGGTGGAAATCGGACGACATTGTCTGGGACTGGGGATGGTGCTTGCTTATGCTGATCCGGCCCATCGGCCGCAGAGGACCGTTTGGGCTTGGAAGTAGCGGAGGAGGAGGAGGCAGAAGATGTCATGTTGTTTGGAAGCCCAGGACCTGTGTGGCCTTTTTTCTCCAAGTGACTCTTCCACAGCAATTCATACTTTACATGCAAGTGCCTGTTCATGCTGGTGGCACTTCAGTTGTAAATACCCAAAATGGCTTAGAGATCTTGGTTCTGCTTTAGGGACTGTCAGAGACCTGAACAGGGGGTCCTTTGCTTGGTATTTCAGAAAACTTATATGAAGCGGCTATTTTCATTGCAATTATTGGGGGCTACAGACTACTATAACCAGAGAGATCAATACACATATCTAGCCACCTCTCCAACTCATCTCCTTTTTTGGAGTGTCGAATGTATCAGATATACAGTGCCCATCGTAACAGTGACATCAGTTGAATTCAGCTTTCAAAAGGTGAATATCACTTTCTAAAGTAGAAGGACAGAGACAAAGCATGTTTGTGTCCAGATGACTGGGGGCTACACAAAGGGCACTGAGGACTGCATGTGGCCTCCGGGCTGTATGCTGTGCACCCCTGATTTACAGAGAAGCTACCTCCAAAAGCAGGCAACAGAGAGACAGCTTTTCTATTTCTGGAGGAGAGCTAATACATCTCCCGTTTTTGGCGGGGGGGTCCCGCTATTTGGGGTCCCCTCCCGCCCTCCCGGGGGAGTTGGCATTCCTCCCGCCGCCTGCAGGCGGCGGGGGTCCTTTAAATTACCGCGGCGCAAGTGTTGCTCGGGTGCGCTACTCTTGCGGCGCCGGACCGCTCCTACAGGCGGGTGAAGCGGCCGCAGCGGCCGCTCACCCGCCCGCGGTCTCACTGTGCGGGAGAGGGAGGGATCGCTCCCTCCTCCCTCCTCTCCCTGTATGTACGGCGCCGGTGTGTGCGCCGCACATACAGGTCAAGGCGCAGGGGAAGTGACGCGCGTGCTGCAGGGGAGTGACGCGCGGCTGCTCTCACTTCCCCCTGCGCCGCTGAAGAGATCGGGCAGGAGCCTGGCCGCGCTGCAGGAGCCTGGTAAGGTAAGTGGATTTTATTTATTTTTATTTTTATTAGCTTTATAAGGGGGCACTACCTGGCAAAAAGTGGGGCACTACCTGGCAACAGAGGGGGCACTACCTGGCAACAAAGGGGCACTACCTGGCAACAGATGGGGCACTACCTGGCAACAGATGGGGGCACTACCTGGCTAACAGATGGGGCACTACCTGGCAACCAAGGGGGCACTACCTGGCAACAAAGGGGGCACTACCTGGCTAACAGATGGGGGCACTACCTGGCTAACAGATGGGGGCACTACTGGCTAACAGATGGGGCACTACCTGGCTAACAGAGGGGCCATCTACCTGGCTAACAGATGGGGGCACTACCTGGCTAACAGATGGGGGCACTACCTGGCTAACAGATGGGGGCACTACCTGGCAACCAAATGGGACATCTACCTGGCAACCAATGGGGACATCTACCTGGCAACCAATGGGGACATCTACCTGGCAACCAATGGGGGCACTACCTGGCTAACAGATGGGGCACTACCTGGCTAACAATGGGGGCACTACCTGGCTAACAATGGGGGCACCTACCTGGCTAACAATGGGGGCACCTACCTGGCTAACAAAGGGGGGCACCTACCTGGCTAACAAAGGGGGGCATCTACCTGGCTACAAATTTGGCTTCTACCTGGCTACAGAGGGGGCATCTACTTGGCAACAAGGGGGCATCTACCGGCCTGTAAGGGGCACTACCTGGTTATGGGGGGCTACTACCTGGCTATAAGGGCATCTACCTGGCTTTCTTCCAAAGCTGTTATGCAGTTAGGTGGAGTGGGTGTGGCTTTTTTGAAGGGGCGTGGCATACCGACAAGATGGGCGTGTCCATGCAAATTTTTGCTACGCGCGCCGCCCACTGAACTCTCCTGCTTTTTTATTTTAGAAAGTTGGCAACTATGATATAGACCAATGGGGTAGATTTATTAATACTGTCTAATATTAAGACTAGATACTCTAATCATGCCTCAGGTTTATTAGCATTATGATAAATGCAGCACATTTTTAGACTGTCTTAAAAGGGTTGTCTCGCTACATTGATTCATCTTACCCCAGTCCTGTTTTCTTGGTTTCATTTTGAATTCAGGGACGTGTTTAGTGGCTTCCACTAGGCTGCAGTAGAAGCCAGGTCTGTAGCTATAGCAACCAGTGCTGGCAGTCTATCATGAGAGATTGAACAGGTCTGTAGCCATAGTGACCTGAGGAGCTGATGCAGCCCATATAAGACGGGATATCTAGGAATAGGTAGGACACTGTTAATGGACACATATTGCAAAGTGACTTGTTTTTGCAAGATCTTTAACATAAAAATCAATCCTTGTAGTGAGACAACCCCTTTAAGTCTACACTTCTATTACTTGGCTTAGTTCATGGCACTAATTGCAGAAAAATTTTGCCATGCAATGTCGAATTTGAAGGCCCAGCCTTCCTGTGAAGCCATGCACCCTTTGTTGGGATAGGCAGCTGAAGTGTCTAAAAACTTCTTAACTATGTAATAAATGTGGCATAAAGCATCTATACCAATATGTAGCTGCAAATTGGGTCTTAAAGCACAGGGAAATGTGAAATGACAGTAGGCTAGCTTTTTAAAAAAGTATTTTGTATTATTTAAAAATATGTTGTAATCATGAGTTTAAATACAGCCGTACCAGCTACAGCAACCACCATGGCTGGGGCTCAATAGAGTGTGAGAACACTGTACCTTTTACATAACTGGGCTGTGATATCTGGGGCTATTGTTTTTACCTTTAAATATTGCTGCTTAAACGGCTGTTTATTGTCATTAGGTGTCGGGGGCACTCTCATTTTCCTATCTGGCCCAATTAATTCTAGTTACACACTGGACTGTAATAAAAAGTATGGTGAGTGTCACTGATTTCTTTTTATATTTGAGACTTTGCTGGGTATGGCAGAGCATTAGCAATAGTTTTCTATGTGCATTTATTAGGCTGATTAATACTCCTTGAATTATTGGATCAAGTGTTCTTAAATTTACACCAAAGTCTTCAATCTCCTAGTAAAAGTTAAGCTCTAATAAAGAAACACTGTAAATATTCTGCAGAGCGAATAAATTTAGTCCATTTTTGCTGCTGAACAATTGCTGGAATAATACCACTTTTATATGTTCGCATCACCTCCCTGCAAGTAGTTATAGTAAAAAGTTCCTAGCAGTGAGGCACTAAACAATTAGGGTACGTCCAGAAACTATATTTGCCTGGTGTCCTTCGTTGTGTATTTGCTTTGCAATGTGAATGAAGCCCGCAAATACAGTAAAATCATAACCCGACGTATTCTCCAGTGCACACTACATGCCCATAAAAAGTAGTGACATTCATCAGGAGGCGTATTGCATCACGTACAGGTACGTGCTGCAATACACCGTGTAAACATACCCTTAGTATGTAAAAATATATCATGTTCAAAACATTGAAAACAATGCAAATTTGCATGCGCCATTTTTGTAACTTAGCGCTGACACACCAGTTCTAAAAGGATATAGAGGAATGTATAATAAGACAGTATGAATGAAAGCGCTATGCTCATAACACTCATAATTGACATATAGAATATTATGCGCCTAACTTTGTATGGCAGTTGCGCACCAAACTTTGACGCATTAAAATGTGTCATCAGATGCACATTGCACTAAGTTTGGTCGTACGCTTGTTCATACATCTATTTAACCAAGAATATATGTAAAAAAAATGGCAAAGGAGAATTTAAAGATGTCGCCCACAATATTTTTTCTATACTTACTGTTGATCTGTTGCCATCGGACTGCATGTAAGTACTCATTACAGTAGTGAAACATAAATTCATGATCAGAGTTAGGTACAAGTCCTTGCAGAAGCGGCATAATATCTGTACCATCAATTATTCTGAAACCACAGAAAGTTAAGTATTACATGCAATAGTAGCCAACAGCAAATATTGTAAAATAGTCAGTTCTCTGAGTAAGTACAATGTAAAAAGGAGTAGATTAGAGAAGACTTCTACAGAACAGTTACTAAAGAGTTTTTTTTCCTATCTCAGAAATGTACGGGATATCCACAGAATATGCCCTAAATGTTTGATAGGTCCCACTTCTGGGACCCACACCTATATTTAGAACAGGCCCACAAACTTCTATGTGCAGAAGAAAGATATGGCCACCCAGGCGTGGCCTCACCGTTCACATCATTTGGAGTTTTGAGTACAATCAGAGCTATAGGGACAATCCGGCACTCCGTACATTACAGCTATCCCAGAAATGTGACATGATATGTAGAGAGAGCCTGCATTCTATGTCAGGGTTAATGGGTGCTGCCCTTCAAGAAATTTTTGGCTTGCATTGACGGTGTTGGAGAAATAAAAAGTAGCCTGTACTAAAATGGCATATGTAAAAATAGGTGGCACCAGTACTGCAACATTTAAGGGGAAAAGTCAGAAAGGACTGAACCAACCTAGGAACCCTGGAAAAAAAATGTTCCTAAGGTAGCTGTTATCTATTATTATCTAATAGATAATGTCTGGCGATACTTGCTGTTATGAGTAAATAAAAGCGGACTGTTCTAGGGTGTGAGTAGGTTTTTTTTGGGGGTCTGAATTCTGATGTTTAGTCTGGGAACTGTTCTGAGATCTGAATCAATTTATAGAGTTATTCTGGATCTTGAATTAAAGGGGTGTGCCAAAAGTACTAGTAGCTTGTAAGGGCTTTGTGGATGATGTAAAAAAAAAATATGATATAAATGTTATATATAACCTTGAAAACCCACCTATGCCAAAGTTGGAGACGATCTCGGCCAATTATATCACCGTTCATCCTTTACAAAACCTTGCAGCTAATCATAGGCGATCTATCCAGGAAGAGACTGTTGAGGCATAAGAATAAGGAAGCTGATGCTTGTGACTTTCCTCTTTATTAATTTCTATATTTGGAAGCTCCAACAGAAGTGAATGAAGAGAATGCTGCAAACACCACCCTCCTCATTCTCATGCACGTTCGGCTCACAGCTACAGACCTATACAGCACATCTTCATTTGTGGGAAAACCCCTTTAATTCCAATGCATTACTGTCTGTAGATGTAAATGGCACAGCTAACTACTATTAGGGCATTCCCAAAGTATGCCCTAAGAGGTGATCACTGTGGGCCTTTGTTAGACCAGAGGTTGTTTCTTAAAACAGTCAGTCTCACTGTATCCATCACTGGAGCTGGTGATTTGCTAGATCTAAACTTGTAATGCCACATTTACATCATAAAGATTAAACATGATGGTGGGCATCAATGAAAGCCACCCCCCATGATGCATGTATACCACTGGTGTGATCCCATCATCATAGTGTAATAAATGTGAGTCAATGGCTGAGAGGCACTAGCATGTATAATGGTGACAGGTTAATATTCCTCTGTTAAGATCAAACAACAATGTTAGATATTGAGTTACAGATTCACAGGTTTCTTTCCCTTTTAATATCATGGACCTACCACAAGATTATGAAAAGTCAATCTTTACCAAAGGTGATAGGAGTTTAAAGTGATTACTTCAGACATCAGGTTAAGTTATCTGAGATGTTTAAAATATTTAACTTCCCCTGTTATGCATTGGTCTTTTCCATGTATCTGAGCATTACACTTTGTAACACAAATTTTATTCCTCGGTTTTAAGTGTTCTATGTAATTGCTCACATATAAACTTGATAAAAAAAAAATTCCTCATGAATTTTGATTTTGTGACAATGGCCTACGCTAGTTTTGTTTTTACTGAGATAAAACACAAAATTTGGACTTCTGCTTGTGTTTTATCATGGAAACAAATCAACATTTCACTACAATTATGAAATTATTGTTAAACTCAATCAATGCTGCACATAGTAGCTAAAAAAATGATTTTTTGGATTTACGACTGCATTGTATATCACTTTCACGAATCCGTCCCCAGATATGGTCTCTCATTATGTTTTCGTCATACTGTCCTTTGTAACGGAGTATAACCCATTAACGACCTTGGACGTATGAGTACATCCCAAGGTCGCTAAGGGGCTTTGTAGCGGGATTGCAGCGGTTACAAACCATCCGGCTGAAAATCCGTTCAGTGTAGACTACTGAATGGATTTTCTATTAATGTCTATGGGGATAGACAGTTGGTTTTCAGTTGGTTTTTCAATTTGGAAAACCATCTGAAAATCTGTGTGAAAACCTGACCGTGTGGACGGACCCTAAATTGTCCACAGACAGAGCAAAATGTGTTTGCAAAATGAGAGCAACCTCTTGATGCCATCTAAATTAAATGTAATTGTGTACACAAGTTCATTTACTCAGTAGAACAGCAAAGAAAATAATTAGTTTAAGAGAACTGTATTTATACTACTATGTACACTTCTGGACAGTTCTAGAAACTTCTTGATAAAGCTCACAGTTCCAGAAGCTTCTCGAAGTCTAATCTCAGCACTGAATATTTCGCAAAATATTCTTAACAAAATTTCAAAATATCATTGTGCGGACCACAAAAGCAAAGTTTATGGGGAATTATAATCCTTTTTCTATTCATTTTAGGCACCAGGAAATAGGAGAACACACTTAACACATGGGAACTATCTATCTATCTATCTATCTATCTATCTATATATATATATATATATATACACATAAAATTATTTTAGGACTTGAATGAGGTTAGGTTGCAATACCGGGCACAATTCATGGACAGGATTGGCACTCCTTCAAAAGGCTTGCTCCTTTTCCTACACCTGAACAACTCCTTTAAAGAGGTTGTAGGAGATTAAAAAAGGGGCCTTTTTCTAGAAACAGACCCATATTATTGCTGTGACTATTGGAAAGGCAGATACATTTTTTAATGTAGTTAGACAATTCAAGATGTTGACCTATTAAATCCATAAGACTGCACATACTTGTCTTAACATGCAAGCTGTGTAAAAGATACTAGATACCATTTTAAATACCTGTCTTGTGGCACCTTGCCTCCTCCAAGCTTCGCCACTGTCGTGTAAATATCCATGAGACTTGTTGGTTTATCGATGACAGTATTTGCAGGAAGAACACCTGGCCAACGTAGGATTCCTGGCACTCTTATCCCACCTTCTAGTCCTCCCATACCTTTACCACCTATGGTGTGACAGACCAAAGAACAAAATATGAATGGTTAGTGTCACAGGGTCCTTACGACCAACACCAATCAACAGAGCAAGCGTAGATGTGGGGGCAGGTCCATTTTATAAGCATTATGTGCCCCAGCAACCACTCACAGGAATAAAGGTATACTTCATCGATAACAAACTTATAAACCTACAATACCACCATATTGAGACCACAGAGGGATCAGACCTACAGGACCGCCATATAGGAGCCACAAAGTGGTCAGACACCAGCTCAGGTCACATCACAGGATGGTGACTACAGGACAGACCCAACACAGAAGCAAAATAACCCCTGACATCCAGGGACTCATAGCAGACATCTTATCTGATGAGTCATTCTCTGAGTTTTTTTTTTTCTCTTCTCCGTCCTACTCAGACCACCATGACGACTTCTCCCTTTCCATAACTCGTCCCTGCAGATTTTATCACACAAACATCTTAGACTTCTAACTTTATGAGTACTTCCCTACCAATTCCTACCCCTGTTACGGGCGCCCCGCCATTAAGTAATAAATCAGTAATGTTGCCCACCAATAAGTAGGTAGGTATATAGACCCCAGTAGATAGGTATATGGGTCCACTGTAGGTAGGTAAAGTAGTCCCCTTAGGAAGATAGGTATATATGCCCATTGAAGGTAGATCTACAGCCCCATGTAGGTAGATGCCCACCCCCCCTATGTATATAGCCCCCAGTAGGTACACAACCCCCTCTAAGTATATAGCACCCTGCAGGTACACAGTCCCCTCTAGGTATATAGCCCCCTGTAGGTAGGTACTCAGCCCCCTGTAGGTATATATCCTCCTGTAAGTAGGTACACAGCCCCCTGTAGCTAAGTACACAGCCCCCCATAGGTAAACAGCCCCCTCTAGGTATACAGCCCCCCAAGCTATATAGCCCCCTCTAGGTACACAGCCCTCCCAGGTATATGACCCCCCTAAGTATATAGCTCCCTCTAGGTATATGGCCCAACCCAGGCACACAGCACAATGTAGATAGATATAGCCGCTTTTACAAAAAAAAACAAAAAAAACCGCTACTCATCTCTCTGCGCTCCCCCGCTGTGGAGCCGGCTCTGGGAGCTAGTTACTCGGGTAAGTGGCGTGACATCATCACGCCGCCTATGCCAGGACGTTGTTCTCCTGGCTTCTCCTAGGCAGGAAGAGTATAGGCTTCTTACTTAGGACATACAGCAGCGCAACAGGCGTGATCTCGCCTCCTGCACTGCATAAAGACATGGCAGGTCCAAGCCTCCTGCACACAGACATGCCGCTCGGACCCACGGCAGGGGACGACCAACACCGCTGGGCAGGGTAGGCGACTGCTCGCTAGGGCCCCATGTGCTTATGGGGCCCCCGGACAACCACCTACACTGCCCAATGTAAGAGACGGCCCTGTGTGGGCGAACAGCACAACCAACTTTATTGATGTAGAAGCATCAACACACTTCATATTCACAGAATAGTCACAACACTGGTACTTTGCTTATAGTCCTTTGAAATGTTTGCCACAGCTAAACTCCTCGCTCTAAGAAAGTCCACAAATAAGTCGAAATCTTCTTCTTTCACAGGAACATAGAAAAATCCCCAGCACTCCTTATGTAATCGCAGAAAAGATTTATTTAACAAAGATTCATATCCAAGATTAACTCTCTGTTCAAGTGTAAACAATGCATAGGAGATATAGCAGGAATTATTCCCACGATCCAATGTTTCGGCCACAACTGGCCTTCATCAGGGACCAAGACGTGGGGTGAAGCAGGAATGCAGGAGAGGTCTTTCACAGGTGCTGACACTCCAACTTCCTGGCCCTTAGCTTTGGTGCTCAACTCAGATCCACATCTTTATCTTCTTCATATCACGCAGAACAAACTCATGGGCCCAGGTTTCTTGTCGCAACAAAGATCCTGCCTGGCCACTTTCTCCTTTGACTCACACTGATTAACCAACTCACTTTCATTCTACTACAACTACCTCTAATACTACCCCCCTACATGTCCTATTTCCTCTGGAAAGTCTCCAGAGCCACCAACCCCCAGCTAACAGAGCTGAATGATCAAAGCCCAGATCACACAGGGGGCATCTCCAGGGTCCTGTCAGGTAAAGGATTGCAGAAGGAATGCTTAGTCCCCCCCCCATGTGATCATCCAGGCTAAGATACAAACATTACAAATAAGGCTATGTTCACACGGCATGTTCAATACAATTTTGGATAGGTTTTCGATCCGGAAAACGCATTCAATAGCATTGCATAAAATTAATCCAAGTGCAGGTGCGTGTTTGGATGCGTTTTTGCTGCAGCAGAAATGCATCCTGTAGATTTAAATAGGGCATCTGTGATGTGTTTTTCGATCTGTTCAAAGAATTGACGTGTCAATTCTTGATCCGTTTGACACAGCAAATACGCATGTAAGCATGCATCATCTGAACGCTGATGCGTGTTTTACATTGAAAGCTATGTAAAATCATTCTGCTCATTGTTAGACGCATGTTTGGGTCCGTTTAGGTGTCAAAACACAGATCCAGTCACGCATCTAAAAATGTATCCAAAAACGTATTGAACACACCACGTGAACATAACGTAACAGATGCTAACAGAAAACACAGATACAATTTAACAGTGAAAGAAGAAAGCAAAACATTACTCACTGTCATAATATAACTAGCTACACTGTTAGGCTATGTCTCCACTGTACACATTTTCAGTCGTTTTTTTTCAGCGTTTTTCGTTATCCAAAACTAATGAAAAAATGACTGAAAACAGGTCCCATGGACTTTAAGGGTGCGTTCACATGGCATAGGACAAAACCGGCTGGTATTTGTCCCGTTTTGCGCCTGTCCCCACGGCCGCGGGGGGGGGGGGGCAGCTTTTCTCCGCGATGAGCGGAGAACAGCCCGCCCCCTCCCATTGAGAAGCACATTTTCCGTTCGGAAACCGGACGGAAGATGGTGCTTGCTCAATGTTTTGCCGCCGGGCGGAAGACCCGTGCACTGGGGACTGCTGCACGGGTTTTCCATAGAGCACAATTGTTCTCATTTTTGGCCGTTTTTTCAGGCAGTCTGAAAAAACGCAAACCGGCAGAAAAACCGGCAGAAAACCCTAGCCGCGGGGACATGCCCTAATAGTAAAGACGTTCTGTAGTCTCTAAAGAATATTTTTTTTCTGTTCATTTGTTTTTTGAAACATGTTGCGAAAAATGCTGGAGCAGGGTAGAAAATTTACTGTTAAATTCTATGCAAAGCACTGGACGTTTTTTTTTGGCAGTTAGCAATTGTATGAGTGGTGTGTGAGCAGAAATGCTTCTAGTTATAAATTTAATATACAGAGCCCTTTTTGGACCAACTGCCACACTTGAGGTATTACCAGAAAGGGCAAAGAGGTTGTAAGGTATACTATGCCTTAACAGTGCTGTACATGGAGAAGAGAGATCCCACATAGGTTATGCCACCAAACAGAACGTGGAAAGGAACCAGCCAGAGCTGGTCCTTCTCGCTACATGAGTCTTTTAGTAGATGCACTGGCTGATTGGATGTACTTATCACACTATTACTAATGGTTAGATTAGATATTCATAGTAGATTAGGCTGTTGCCAAGGCTCTCCGCTTATCAGATTGCTATATTTAAACTCTGAAACACAGTTGGTGTATGCCTATAAGTAGTAAGTAATAGAAGAGGAGACCAATGTAATCATATATTCTTCAATACTAGTATAAAGGTCTCCTCCATGTAGAAGTGTAGGGCCACATGTACGAAAACTGTCTATGTCTAATACTTTCTTTGTTGCTCATAGCAACCAATCAGAGCACCCTATTCATTTTTTCAGAGCACTATATGAAATGAAAGAGGAGCGGTAATTGGTTGCTATGGGCAACAAAGAAAGTCTTAGACAGTTTTCATACATGAGGCCCTTAATGTTGCACATTCAATGCAAGTCATTAGATCAGTGATGCCAGGTAAGTCTAATATGTAAATTAACTAAAAGCTCTAGTAAGGGAACAATATCATGTAACTTTATCATAAACATAGTTCTAAACCTGAATGTTAACATAAACAATATGCAATGTACACAAAGATGTTTGAACAATGTTCCATACCCCTATATATTCCATTGCTGCCCTTAAGGTGGGGACTCCCATCCATTCCTTCCAAGTATGCACCATGGTCAGAAGCAAAGTAAGTAAGTGTGTTGTTTGTTATGCCTTCCTGATCAAGAAAATCAAGGATTTGCCCTGTGTAGATAAAAAAAAAAAAAAAAGCGAAAGCCTGTGATAATTTTCTGATGCAAACTTATAATGTGAAGATACAACAGAAACTAAATAGATTAGTAACATCCCAGGGTCAATTGCAACACATGTCACTTTAACCCCTTACCGCTGCAATCAGTATTGACCTTCCTGACAGAGCCCCATTTTTTAAGTGAGAATAACTTTTTGACACTTTTACCATCCATGTGATTCAGAGACTGTTTTCTCGTGACACTTTATGCTTTGAAATTAGTAAGAAATTTGGTACCATACAATCCTTGTTTATTTGTGAAAAATATCGTAAAAATTGCCATTTTCAAACTTCAAAAATTTCTGCAGGTAAGACAGATAGTTATTCCACTCAAAATAGTTTAGCTAGTATCTACCATATGTCTACTGTAGGTTGGCATACTTTTTTAAATGTAATTTTATTTTTTTTACGACATTAGGGGGCTAAGAAACTTAGTAGTAATTTTTTACATTTTCAAGAAAATTTGCAACATATATTTTGTTTAGGGACCTGTCCAGTTCTGACGTGGATCTGAGGGGCTTGCATGTTAGATAGCCCCATGAATTACTCTATCTAAGAAACTAGACCCCTGATAGTATTTAAAACAGTGTTTAAGAAGTTTGTTAACCCTTTAGGTATTTCACAGAAATTAAAACAAAGTAGAGGGGAAATTTCACTTTTTTTTGCAGATTTTCAATTTTTATTCATTATTCACTGGAACACTGTAGATGTGACAAGAAAATTCAACTCAACATTGATTCCCCCAATTCTGCCATTTTTAAAGACATCTCATATGTGGCCTTAGTGCACTATTTGGCTCAACTGCAAGCCTAAGAATAGGAGCAGACCCTAAAGGACAGCATAAATTTACTATGTGGGTCAGTACTACTTTTTTCATTTCAATAGAAATGAGTTTATAAAAAAATGTGTTTTTGTGTCTTCATAGTCTGCTAGCCAGAACTTTTTTTAATTTTTCTGTAAACGGATGTGATTATTTGTTTGTTTTTTTGTGGGATTAGTTGATGTTTTCATTGATACCGTTGTCGGGCACATATGATGCTTTGATCACTTTTTAGTAAGGTTTTTGTGAGGCATTTTGAACAATCCTGGTAGCGTTTTTTAATTTTTTACAGTGGTCACCATGTGATATAAATGACATGCTAGCTTTACACAGTAGATCGATATGATTACAGTGATAACCAATTTGTATATTTTTTTATGTTTTACTGCATTTACACAATAAAAACACTTTTCAGTGAAGGCGATTTTTTTGCGGGATGAATTGACATTTTTATTGGTATCATTTTGGTGTTTATATGAGTTTTTGATCACTTTTAAATCCGTTTTTTGGAAGGCAGGGTGAAGAAAATACTGCAATCCTAGTAGTGTTTCTTATTTTAATTTTTAACAGGGCTCACCATGCAGTATACGCGACATGTTAGTTTTACTCCGTAGGTCAATATGATTATGGTGATACTAAATTTATTTTTATTTTTTTTCAGCCAAAGGTCTTTATTGTGTTTCATCAACAATACAAAATTTTATAGAACATTGTACAAACAGAAGGAAGGGGGAAGGAAAAGGTTTGAAGGGAAGGGAGCATAACAAATGCATGTTACAGAATATCACAGAATCGTATTGAACAATAATAATCTTGTTAGGACAACAGCGATATATAGCATTCAAACTAATCAATACAATTGTTCAAAGAAACCATGTTTAGATCATCTATTTCTAATGTTCCCTGCATGCTGTTAGTTAAAGGCAGTAACCCTAATGAAAATACTTGGAGTTTATCCAAGGAAGCCAATTATTTCTAGTTTTAGCTAACATATGAGGGGGAATCACTAAACTTGTCTCGCAGTGGCATAGCCCATAGATCCTATAAATAACCCTTTTAATGCTCGGTGACTGGGGCATATTCCAGTGTGAGGCTATGGCCGTTCTAGTAGCAATCAGAGACAGAGTGTACTGTGCGAAAAGAGCGAGGCACTTCATCGAAATAAAGATCTAGGATGGCCAGCTCTGGTTTTAGAGTGATCTCCCAGTGGGAGGGTTCAAATAAGAGCACTTCCAGTTCTTGCCATAGAGGTCGAACCAGTGGACAGCTCCACCACATATGGAGAAGGGAGAATTTAAGACCACATTGTCTCCAGCAGAGGTGGGAGTACCCAGGAGTAAAGTGTGTCACTCGATTTGGGGTTAAATACCACCGGAGATGGATCTTCCTGGAGAGTTCCATGTGGTTAGCACACCTGGAGTATTTAAAGGTTGTGTTGGCTGCCTGGAGCTACTCTTCTGTGGTATATATGTGGGCTATTTCACTTTCCCATTTTAAAGCGTAGTTTGGTTTGATATTAAGATCTATATCATATAGAGTCTGATAGGTGGCAGTCAAGCCCTTAATGTTACATTGCTTTTTCCAGAGGAAGTTATGAAAAGAAGTGGGTGTTTGAGAAGTGATTGGCCAACCTTGGCCAACCAAATGTCTTAGTTGTTTAGTAATTAGAGTGCTGAGGAATAAGAATGGTAGAGATCTAGCTAGGCATAGATACCTGGGTTGGATTAACATTTTAGTTAGATTTATACGTGCTAACCAGGATAGCGAGAGTCTACTGAGCTCCTCATTTATAGAAGAGGTAACATCTTTTAGATTTTTATTTATCATAGTAGTAATATTTGGATAGAATTTATTTCCCAGGTAAGGTACATAAGCATCTGCCCAAATAAAGTTATTAGGAAGTTGGAGCTTTAATGAGGACTGACAAATTATGGGTAAAAGGATGGATTTCGCTACATTTAATTTATAATATAAAATACGGGCATATCTGTCTAACAGAGCAAGGAGCGTGGGGATAGATGAACCAGGTTGCTGACACATTATCAATATATCATTAGCATACAGACTTACTTTGTGGATTGTGTTATTTATTAGTATGCTTTTAATCTGAGTCACTCTCCTAATGCGTTCTTCTAGAGGCTCTGCGCAGAGATCGTAAATTAAGGGTGATAAGGAGCACCCCTATCTAATGCCATGCTAAATTTCTCTGAAAGAAAACCAGACGAGTAGACTCTAGCGGAAGGAAGAGAGTACAGGGATGTTATGGCGGAGAAGATAGGTCCTGAAAAGCCAAATTTCTGGAAGACTTTCCTTATGTAATTCCAGTTTATCCTATCAAATTTTCTCCGTCTAAAGATAGGAGCGCAAAGGATAGTATTTGATCATGTGCAACTTGAAGAATATCTAAGACCCGTCGTATGCCATCTCTACTCTGCCAATCTTTGACAAAACCCACTTAATCGTTGTTTATCAACAGAGTGAGACTGTCATAGAGTCTATTTGCCAGGATCTTAGAGAAAATTTTGATATCCGAGTTGAGTAAAGATTTGGGTCTGTAATTTGTTATCTGCTCAGTAGGCTTCCCAGGTTTCGGAATGGTAGATATAGGTTCGCAAAGCATCTTCTCCAGTGGAGCACCCTTTTTAGTCGGGACAAGTGAGGTGTTAAGATGGTATTAATGAGTTTGAAGAACTCATTGGTTAACCGCTCTGGCCCAGGAGACATGTTACATTTTAGTTGGTTAATAGTTATCTCAATTTCAATGGGGGTAATCGGAAGGTTAAGAGAGGACAACTGGTCTGGAGTTAAAGAGAGGAGTGAAATATAAAAAAGTCCTCAATATCTGGTTCCCGGACTGGTGGGATTTTGGGATCTGATTTGATATTATAAAGTGAGCTGTAATAGGCTGCAAATGCATTAGATATTTGTTGAGGGTCATATATTTTAGTTTTATTAGAAGAGTTAATAAAAGATATTCTGGTTTTGGCTAGCACCACTTTTTTAGCTAAAAGTCTACTTGGTCTATCATCCTGTAAATAAAAGTTCCAACGTAGTCTGTTTAACTGAACTTCATACTGCTGTAAGTAGATAGGGCTTAAAGGGGTTGTCTCGCTACAAAGAATAGTTTTCAAAATGTAGGAAACACTAAATGAAGACATTTTCCAAATATTTAGCTTTGTTCATCTGTTTTTGTTAAGGAACTACAAGTGATATTATTACCTCCCTGGCTGTTTCAGTTCCCTCAGTGACCGACCTGTTTACAGCTTTTCCCCTGCTGTTTGTTCTATGTGATAGCAGGGGGTGACTTCATCACACAGGTCTCAGCAGCTCTCTTCTGGCCAGCAGTAAAAAGCTTGATTTATCTAAAGTAAACAGTACTAATTACAGGCTTTTGTCTGTAGATCAGATAAAAACTCCTGCTAGTAGTTCCAGAGAGCTTCTGAGCTGAGCTAAACTAATTAGCAACTGAAAACAGAGAATTGAATACATGGAGTGAATGCTTGTATGCTAATTACAGACGGTCTGACCAGGAAGTGACAGGATGCATCTATGAAACTGTGATGGGAGACAACCCCTTTAACCCGTTTGAGTGAGACTAACTCTTCCTTAATGACTTGTGAAGAATTTACTTTGGCTTGGGAATCTAAAAGCTTAATCTGATCTAAGAGCTCATTAAGTTTTTCGTCTAAGTTCTTTTTCTCTAGCAGCAATGGATATAAAAATATCTCGAATATACGCTTTATGCGCACACCATAATGATTCTACTGAAGGTGCAGTGGCAGTGTTAATATCAAAATAGTCCTTAAGAGATTTAGTAATTTCTTAAGCAATTTTTGGAGATTGATGTAGAAAATTGTTACGACGCCATGTGGAATTAAATGGGGACGAGAAGCGATCTGTAACCGTAAGATATATTGGGGCGTGATCCGACCAGGTCTTAAAACCTATTTTCGAATTAGAGACAATTTGCAACGCCTGCCTATTAAGTAAAAAGAAATCAATTCTTGCATGTATATTCCTAGCCGCAGAGTAATAAGTCTAATTCCTCTGTGTGAGAATAGCGCCATGGGTCATGTAAATTCTCCTCTAAGATAAGATTCTTAAGTTCAGGAGTATGCCTTGAACTTCCACCAGACCTAATCTCAGGTTTTGTCCACAATGATGTTAAAATCTCTGCAGGCTATAAGGTTACCCTTGAGAATTTTTTTTTAGTTTTAGCAAGGAGTCTTGTAGCAAAGGATATCTACTGAGATTTCAGGGTGTAAAGCATAGCATTTAGAGTATACTGTAAAATAATGTATCACCCTTTAGGGTCTATAATTGATTGTGTGAAAAAGCAATAGTATCTTTATTAATGATGGATACACTAGCCCTTTTGAGATCCAGCGGCGAGTAAAATGAGTATGGAAACTTTTTTTATGTTTGAGTCTGAACGTATCTTTGTTTTGAAGATGAATTTCCTGTAAACATACCACATCGGCACAGGACCTAAGGACCTCTCTCCATAAACGTGACCGCTATATGGCGAATTAAGGCAGTTTACATTAAAACTTGATTGACATAAACACTTGAAGGACTATATATACATATATATCATACATACCGCTGTCGATTATGCACCTGACAAGGTTCGTAAAGAAATCAAGATCATGTAAAACATGGCAGTGAAAAACTTTTACAAACTTTACTTTTTTGTAAAAAAAAAAATATGTAAATTGTTGTACAGAGGAACAAGGGATAGGTAAGTATTTCCAGAGATTCCGGAAATAGACAGTGGGGCAAGTCAATTGCCTAATCCAAGGGAAAAGATATCAACCGATCTAACAAGAGCTAAGATCAGATGTCAGCGGTCTGGATGAACCATGGTGACTCGATGCCTGCTGATGGAAATGTATCTATCAGTCATTTATGCAGGTTTGGTCTGCGTTTTTTCTGACCCGACGGGGTGAACTTTTGGGCTGGCAGGCCCTTTTTTTGAGGAATGGGGAAAGGGACGACAAATTCCCAAGACAAAAGGAGATCCTTTGCCATTGCTGGGGAGTCCATGCAATTGTGGGATGATCTTTGGTAACCACCAACTTCACTGGGAGGCCCCAGTGATGGCAAATATTATGATCTCTGAGAATTTTAGTGTAAGGAGCAAACTCTTTTCTTCTGAGCATTGTGCCTCAAAAGATCTGGGGAAAATTTTATAATTTGACAAATCACCGGGAGAGAAAAAATTTCTTTTTAACACTTTTGGGGGTTTTCCTTGGTTGAAAAAATGGATTTTTTTGCGATCACATCTCTTTTGGGTAGATGGGCCAGGGGCTTTGGTTTTTGGGGGATGGGGGTACCCCATAAGCTTGCGAGGCCTCCGGCAGTACAGTCGCTATTAGGTCCGTCAGGAAAGGAGAAAGAGCGTCTGATGTTATGGACTCTGGCACACCCCTAATACAAATATTATTTCTTCTTGATCTATTGTTATGATCATGCATGACAGACCCCCAGCTTCGAGTTCTGCGCCGGGCCCCGCTGTGGCGACGAAAAACCCCTTTTTTAACAAATACCTTTTTGGCTTATTACCATGTGAACTGGGTCTTTTCCCTTTCCCTGTGTGTTAATTGATTACTGGCCAACCCCTGGGCCCGGAATCCTCCACACCCTTTTTGTTTTAAAAAGTGTTCCCCCTTTGATTTTAAGCTTTGGGTTTCCCCCATCCGGGTGTGTGTTCTTTCCACCCTTTTAAAACCCCCTTTCCTGTGTTCCCATTTCCCAATTTTTGGATTCCCTTTTTCCTGTCCCCTGTGCCCCGTTTTTATTGGGTCTTTCCTAAAACCTTTTCTTCCTTCTATTTTTGGATTTTTCTGGTTACCTGACTCTGCTTTTGGGTTTTTGAAATATTTTTCTTTTCCGAATTTTTTAACTCAATTGCCCGACAGTTACCGACTTTGGCCAGTCTTTTGTTTTTCTCTCTGTCCCCCCGATTTTGTACTGGCTGCCCCCTTGTGCCAACCTTTCCCTTTTTTGACGTTCCTTTTAAAATGTTTTTTTTATTTTTTTTGTCTGTGTCCCGTGTTCCCATGTTTTTCAGTGTAGTTTTTAAATCTTTGGTTTGGGGCCCACCCCCCTTTTAAAGGGGTTGGGGACCCCCAAAAAAGGCCCCGGGCAGGGGTTGGGAAAAGCGGCGGGCCTCAAATTTTGTCTGTGTTTTCTGTGTGTCCCCATGGTCCCTTAATTATAACAGGCCCATATTTTCCCCGGGAACTCCCCAAAGGGGGTTCAACATGACACCGACTTTTCGGTCAAAGGGCCCTTGGAGAGTTTGGGCGGGCCCAATTTCAGGGCATGGGGGGGCTTTATGAATCTAAATTTGACGTTGGAGCAATAACCCACCCGGGACCAGACCTGGCCCCCCTTCTGTGGGCCCCACCTGCCCCTGCTTTTTGGATCCTTGCCCCGTCAGAAATTTTAAATGCTGCTACCGGGTTTGCTTTTTATTTGGGAATCCTGACAGATTCCGAAAATTCCAGGAATCCTGTCCTTTTATTTTTTTTCATAAACAATTTTTTTACTGAGGTAAAGAGTAGCAAATTTTTGTGTTTTCCCTTTTAGGGCACACTTCTGGATTGGGCATTAGGGAAAACCCCCCCTGAAGCCCCCGAGTGGGATAAATGGAAAGATTTTTTTTTCGCTCTAGGCCTTTTTTATGATAATCCCAACCCTGCGGGCTATGGGCAGAATCTCAGCTTTTTTCTACTCAGCAAAAAATTTGCTCGGCCCCGAAGGGCTACTGTTCAAAAATTCCGCCAATTTTTTGACGTTGACCGGGGGGGAGAAACCTCTAAAAACCCTCTTCAGGCAAGGGGGTGTCTGATGGCTGTAAAAGATGCCTATGGTCACCAACCCCCAAAAAATGGACCCTAAATTACTCTTTACTTTAGCCCCAAAATTTGACAGAAACTAAGGGAAAAGACGCAGGGAAAAGGCCAAGGGGGGTTTTTCTCTTCAGCTCAAGTAAGGTTTCCTGTAAAAACCCCCTTTTAATTCTTTGGGGAGTTCTTCTTTTTCCCTCTCCCCTCAGTCTTTTGAAAAAGAAAACCCATGGTTTTTGGGTTGCATATCTTCTGCCCCCAGGAGGAACACTGGGTTTGGGGAACGTCTTGTGTCTTTTTTGTGGGAAACCGGACCCTTTTTTTGAGCAAAACTGCCTACTTGGGGCCCCAAATCATCCCAAGGGAAACCCAAAAGGCCCGGGGCAATTTCCAGAAAAGGGAACTCGGATGTTCAGGTTCCCTTCTAACTTTAAAAACAAGTTTTGGTTTTTTCCTGTAAACCTTTGGTTTTCTATTTTCCCAAAGGGTTTTTCTTGTCGAGCCTTTTTTGAAAACCCGGGGCTGCGCTAGTTTTATCAGCTGGCTTTTTGCTCAAGCCTTGGGGTTTTGGGAAATATTTCCAAATTTTGTTCTCCCTTTTTAGTTTTTAAATGTTGATCTACCTCCCTAACCGGAGGGGAAAAATAAAATATCGTTCTTTCAGGTCCTTTTCAATGGTTTTGGGGGGGTTTGCATAACCCAAATCTTTCCTTTTTTTTATTTGGGGAAAATCCAAAAGCAGATATTATTTTTTGGGTTACCCCCCGGGTCCGCCTCAAATTTTTTTGTTCGACGGGGGGACCCAAAAGTTGATCAAATTGGGGGGCTCGTGTTTGGTTCTCATTCGAAGGCAGTGCAATTTTTGGGTGTGTGCCCGTAATTTTTATTCCATGTTTTTTTGAAAAGTAAATTTTCCCTTTTTAATGTGGTTTTTTTTGGGGAAAGTGGTGGTTTAAAAAGGTTTTCTGCACCAGCCTGTTTTGCCATTTTAAAAACCTTTTTCCCGGGGGCCCGGAACTTAAATTTGCCCCGGAACCCAAAACCTTTTTCCCGAATATTGAGGAAAACCCAAAATAATTTTTTTTCTCCGGGAGAAAATTGCGCCACCGTGAATTCGATTTGTGTCCTAACTACAGACAAACCAAGTTTTGCTCCTTTCCCGGGAGCTCCACTTTTTCTGTGCGATGGGTTTCCACCTCACGTATTTTCCCCCGTTCCGGTTTTGGGAAAAAATAAAAAGGGAAAACCCCCGGGTTTTTAAAAAAGACTGTGCACATCTGGGCTAGGGGTCCTTTAAAAACTTTAAAAAAGCCCAACTTTAAACCCAAAACAATTAAAAAAAATCGGATCAGACCCAAAAAGGCCCCTGTCTTCGGTCCCCCCCATTAAATTAAAATTTCCCCCCGCCCGTTTTAGGGAAAACTTCCCAAGCCCACCCTTTTAAAACCTGGAAGGTTTTTGGAGGGGGCCCGGGGGCCCCTCCCAAAGGGGGGGGGTACTGTCATGATCAGCCCGCAGACAAACCCATCTTCGGTTTGGTGGGGGCCCGGCCACGGCTGTGGCCCACGAAAAAACCCTGGTTTTTTAAATTTTTTTCTTTGGGTTTTCTTGTTACCGTGTGGGAAATGAGTCTTTCCCTTTCCCCGTGTGGGTTTTTGATTTCAGGCCAACCCTGGCCAGGAAACTTCCCCAAAAATCTTTTAGTTTTAAATGTGTTTCCCCTTTTATTGACAATTTGTTTCCCAAACAGGGTGTGTTTCTTTTCCCCCCTTTCACCTCTGCTCTGTGTTTTACCAGTTCCCCTTTTTTAAGGATTTTCCCTACCTTTCCCCCTTTTGTTGTTTTATTGGGGTTCCCTTTTCCCTTTTCCCTTTTTCTTGGCCCGGCTTTGTTTTAAAATTTTTTGGGTTTCCTGACTTGCTTGGGGTTCTGCTATTCTTCTCTTCCAAATTTTTTAACTGCATTGGGCCCCACGTTTTCCGACTTGGCTCGTCTTAAAGTTTTTCTCTCTTCCCCCATTTTTTTACTGGCCCGCCCCTGCTTTTGCCAACCTTGCTTTTTTGCTTTCCCTTATAGTTTTTTTTGTATTTGTTTGTCTGTGTCCTGTGTTCCCAGTTTTTCAGTGGGTTGTTTTCAGGGCTTTTTGGTTGGGGGTTTTCCTTTTTAAAGGGGGGGTACCCCCAAAAAGGGAGGACAGGGGTTGGGGGGCCGGGGTCAGGGCCTCACTCTGTCTGGGTCTTTGTGTGTCCCTGCGGTTTCCCCCACTTTTATCTTCCAAATTTCCAAATAAAATTTGAGATAAAACTTTGTACTTTTCCCCTCCCAATTTTGAAATTTGCATGGTTTTGTAGATTTTTGAGACCCTGGTGAGTTTTTAACCCAAACTTTTTTTTCTAAGTGACGGTTTTTGGAAAAACCCAAAGATTTGGATAAACTGTTTTTGGGTCTACCAATTTTTTAATTAAAATCCCTGGGTTGGGTTTTTTTGAAAGAAAGAGAAAAAAGGTTTTTTTGAAGTGTAATTCAGTTGAGGAAGTTTGGTCTGTAAACTCTTGGGGTTCCATATCGACAGAATCTGGTTGCGGAGAGGATTGCGATAGTTGCGAAAAAGTATTCTGATCTCCAAGGACTGAAAAGCGGAGACGAATGTTGGAAGAACTGGGTGAGCTTTGCTGATTTGGATCGCTGAGCTTTCTTTGCAACACTTCACATTTTTATCCCACCATATGTAGGATATGGTGAAGGTTTTTTTTCTCTTACTTTTCTTCCCTTTCAGTTAAGGATGACAAGGTTAAGTAGCATAGGAGGATCTCACAGTGTGATAGGTGTACTTCTCTTTACTTTGGAGATACGAAATAGCTATTACAAGGAAATAGCAGTTGTTGTTTGAAGTGATCTGTTATATGGGAAGGATCTTCACCAGCACACTGCTTTCTCATACAGTATTACAATGCAACACTATGCTGTATCTATTGGCTAATGATAAGGGCATCCAGTATAAGGAGTGTGGAGATGAAGGGTGCAGGGATGTCACTGAATTTGGAAGAGTTCTGCTGCAGAGACGTTATTGCTAGTCTCCAAGATGGCTGCTGAGTGTTCATACACATGAGCAAGATGAAATGGCGGACATTACAACCCCTGAGGCAGGGGTATCACTCTGGCAGGTAGAAGACAGTAAAAGGCAGCAGCAAAGGTTGTGAGGTGATCGCAGGTGTCTGCGCAGTGTTGTAGTTGAGCAACTTCTGCAGGAGGTGGGCCAGAGGAGATGTATAGAGCCCCGCAGGGTATGTATAATGGCGGACTTACCAACCACATGTGTGATGCAGGCCGACCGCGACTTTATTTTACCCTCAAGCACCGGATGGGTAACCGGAGAAGGCAGCGTTGGCTACTGTCTTCCCGGCACGCACGTTAAGCTGCTCTGGTCCCGATAGTGTTCAGAGATTGCTGGACTTGTGAGTGCAGAGGAGATGGCATGCACTGTGCAGTCTTTCCCCCCGCTCGAGTCAGGCTGCTGAAGATCCCGCTCCTATCTCTAGGGCACTAGCCCTCGCTGAAGACTGTCGCTGCCGCCAAAGTTCAGCTGAGTCCTTCCTGTACCCGCAAGTAGAGGATTACATCCAGTGCGAGGTTTAGTTGAGCCGTTCTAGCGAAAGCCTCATGGAGCTCCTATGTTAGACGTCCAGCACCATCAACAGCCAGACCACGCCCTCTCGATACCCAATTTATATAGTTTTTTTATGCTGAAGATTTTTTTTTTAAAGCGTTTTTATTGGGTAAAGCAAGATTTATACATCACTATCTTATGACAGGCATACATTTTTTATTATTCATTATACAGAGCTGTGTAAGGGATTTTTTTTTGCAAGATGAACTGAAGTTTTAATTGGTACCACTTTGGTGTTTATAGGAGTTTTTGATCGCTTTTTATTCCATTCTATGTGCTGCAGGATGAATTTAAAATAAATAAATAAATAAATAAAATCGCAATTCTGTGATTGTTTTTTTTTTACTGTGTGGGTTAATTAATATGACAGATTCAAAGGGTAGGTCGTTCCGCACACGGCGATATAAAAAATGCATACTTTTTGAGGGCGATTGCCGTTTGTAAAGGGAAAAAGGGTGGTGTATGTGTGTTATGTTATTTTTCATGTTTGTGTTTTACTTTACTTTTTATTTTTTTTACTTTTTCACAGATTATTTAACTTTTCCCCATAGGGGAATTGCTATTGTTAGGTGTGGGAATTGATTCAAAACATTAGAACTCTGTTTGTACTTTTCATATCCATTGCTTACATATAAGAAACTGTCTATATACTATTTGCATGAATTATTCTCTATACCTATTTTCCCTTGCCCAGTTTAAATCAGATATATAGGCTTGAAATGCATGGCTTTATGCAAAGGAAAACTACCTTCAAGATATACCTGTCTTGGATGATACTGAAGACATTCTAAAATTGGATTCACTATAGACTAACAAAAAGATAGCTTAAGCGAAACAGACTAATGACACAGAAATCATTTGGACATTTGTTGCGACACCCAGCATACGGGACAGTAAACGGACTCGGACAGTTTCAAACGGCCAGGGCAGTTCAACATTATGCAAACATGCAGAAAAAGTATATTACCATATAAAGAACCATGTGACTTCTTATTAACTCGTCCCATGAAATGTTAATTAACCAATGATCGGCTATACATGTTATGACAATGATTACGTATCAAGTGATATAAAATGACCTGTATTTCCTGTATTAAACAGCTTTTATTATCCATCACCCTGATGGATAAGCATTACTTGGGGCCCCGCTGTTTACAGCATATATATATATATATATATTAATTTGGAGGAGGTAGCAACTTGGCTGGATTTACTACTAACTTCACATTTGGTGCCGTGACTCGGATTCGAAACTAAGGGAAATGCAGAGGAGGCCTGTCGTCTGGTCTGGGGCGTTGCCCCATGGCTGTTTCAATTTGGGCCGCCAGACGTGACTGATCATCACCAATACGGGTAAGCTCATTGGCTTTCTTTTTGAAATCATGACTTTTCCGTTTTGATGCCTATTTTGTTCGA
>JAODAL010030576.1:0-49727 GCA_025379985.1 Phyllomedusa bahiana
AGTTTGCATTTAATATACCGGGTCTTTTGACCACGGACCATGGTTTCCGGCTAAGCATATGTAAATTAGTATTGACCCAGTACCTCGCTGCGCATGCCCGAGAATTCAATGGCCCGGCGAGGCGTGTTTACCCCTGTGGGTGTATTATCTTGCCTTAAAATACACTCTCTGCTCACTCCGGAACGTCATTTCCGGTTTTGGCAGTCAAGTAATACATAGCGGAAGCATCCGCTATTCAAGCCTCCTTTTGGCTATAATGCGGTCACTTCCACCTAGCGCGCAGGAGCGTCTAGCGTTGCCGGGGCGACATGCGTGCCTGGCCTCGCTTTGACTCAATATGACGCTTCCTGTTTACCTGAACTGGCGCGGATTGGCAGTTCGGATACACGTGAGGACGCGCTTTCTATTTAAATAGGAGCGGGCTCACTATCACATTACACAGCACACCATAGTTGTGTCTGGATATTAGGAGCCATACGCTCCTTCTGCTCTTTGAATCCAAGACCGTAACTTGTGTAGGTAAGATTACAATACTATTTTTTTCTTTGCTTGTACAATGTACACTTTTTTTTTTTTTTTCTGAGCACTGATATAATTTATTTTATTTTATGTCTTTAGCCTACCAATCATTGTCCCCTGGGGAGGTCCGAGTAGGCGCCGAAACATGTTGGGACTTTATTAAAGTAAGGCTTATCTTTTTCCTTACCCTATGCCACAATAACGATTTTGAGGGTAATCTAGGGTAAGTTATGGGACTTTATTAAAGTAAGGCTTATCTTTTCCCTTACCCTATGCCACAATAACGATTTTGAGGGTAATTTAGGGTAAGTTATACTAGGGGCAGGTTCCAGTCGGGGCCGTCCTTATCGGGACGTGTAATATTCCCGTATATTAGGTTAGGTCATTTACAGGATTTTTTGAGGGTGTATAGGGATAGCGCTCTCCCCTCGATATTCCATATTCCTGTTACCTAAATATCCTGCCTCCTTGTATAATTGTTCTATACGGTTCATTAATATATGTAGTTCTGTGTGATATAATTTTTAAGGTTGATCTTTTAATTTAGTCTAAATAAAAGTTATATTTTACTTTTATCTGTGCCCTTCCACAATGATATAGTCTATAAGGTGAGTTAAAAAGGTGAAAAATTCAAACTGACATTAATCCGTATCACTGAAATCTTTCTGCACAATAAAATCTGTGTGAGGTTTGGTACATCACGGAAAGGTGCAAATACCAAAAGGGTAAAACAAATGCTAAAAAGAGTAATCCATTGATGAGTATTAGCATTTAAAACATTCTTATATGCAAAGATCAGGCTTATCAAGGCAGGTTTCACACTATATCCTTCCTGATCCCCTTTTTGTAGCACACTTTGTTTTTGCATCCTTCCCTGTTTCCTGATTTCATTGGAGGGAAAAGCTGATCTGGTACAATATTGGGGACATCATAACCAGAAGTGCTGGTGCCCTCTCCCTAGTTCCCAAAAAGGAGCACCTTTATTACATTCTCTTGGAAGGTAATAACAGTCCCAAAGTGTCTGTTATAATAGTAAAGTACAAAAGAATTGTACTTTGCCATCTGCACAATGTGCACAGCCAGCTCTTTATAACACAGTTTTATTTTTTACCTATGGCCCTAAATGGCTTCAGCAAGTGGTCTGACAGGTACAACCCTCCCATATACCTGTTGAAATCTATAATACAGTATGTGACTGTACTGGTACCTTGTACAGATGCAGGTGTAGTGCTGGTGCCGTGATGTGAACAATAAAAGGATGTCCCTCGTGTCCTCATATTTGACCAAAAGTAGGTAATCGTTGGATTGAGCCCTGTTTTTGCCCCTTCTGAGCAATTGCGCAACAAACGGTTTAGAGAGTCTCCATTGATTATTTGCACTGTGCCGCAGGCTGCTGAAAGACTTAAAAAGTGGAATGCTGGTATAAAAGTTATCCACATAACAAAGATTATCTTTATCCAGCAGTGGATGCGCCAAATTATTACCACTAGTTTTCAGGGAGGATGAGCATTCTGGAGGTTCTATGAGGCTATCCTTCCTTTTACAGACCCTGAAGCTGTGGATATACCCAGAGATACTCTCATACAGTTTGTACATTTTGATCCCAAAATGTCCTCTTTTACTGGGCAGGTATTGGCAGAATTTAAGCCTGCCCTTGAAATGAACAAGGGACTCGCCCATACAAATATCTTTCTCTGGGGGGTAGAACACTGCAAATTTTGCTCTGAAATGGTCTACAATAGGCTGAACTTTAATCAGACAGTCACTGTGTATTATCAGCATAATGTAAAAACCATAGGATCATTTCAAAGTACATACAGGCCATGGCATGGTGGTAATATTGAGTACTGTAAAAAATGTCAGTACTGCGCGATCTAGGACTTCTTCTCTATGTCCATATGCAAAATAAGGCTCCAAATGTCATAATCTCTGCAACATCTACGGGGGTTCACCTGGTGTATTATGACTTAGGGTTTACTGAAATTAATGAAATATATAGCACCTATTAGCATCAATCGCTATGCCACTAAGAATTGTCATGATTGTCTGTTCAGATTTGAAAAGTCAATCACAGCAATTTTGATTGCCCATGCAGGGGGGCATCGCTGCCATGACACATGAATACGTCAAATGTCGGTAAATGGTGCACTTCAATCCACTGTCAGAACACTGGATTGAAGCCTACCTTATTAGGTTTAATGTTATTTTATGTTATGCTAATATTTTACCCATTACAAACTTGCCTTTTCACACAATAAAAAAAGACTTACCAGCACAGGAGTTAACACCACTAACTCCTCATAATGTTTTTTTACATATATAGGTAAACATGTAAGTATAGATGTAGCAAAACTTAATTTAACAGATAACACACCTTGATATTTCAGCAGAGAATGTTATCTCAGTTTTATAAATGTTTTTCAATGGCTTTTCTTTTTTTATGAACAGATAACACTAAAATGGTGATATCACCATCAAGTTAAACTCTGCTACATCCATAAATGATGAGCATACTATCTCTCAACATCCTCTAATGCAATATCATTGTAAATGTACAATCCTTACTAATTTTTGTAGATGGTATTCAGATGACCCCTCATGTCTAATACTCCATGTAGGTAAGTTTAACCCCAGGTGTATCATTGTATGTTGACAACTTTCTCAGAGGTGTCTGGGAGATACAGGGATTTTTTTTTTATAGAGGGAGGTAGTGGTGGCAGGGGGGGGGGGGGGGGATGTTAAAGTCAGTTGCAATAGGTGTTTTTTGTGTTTTAAGGGCTTGACATGTGGGGACAGTTTGTATGTATTTGCATATTTTAAAATTAAAGTTACAGATTTTAAAAGTGCATCTTTGTATCTTTATATTCTTTCGTTTTGCATATTGAATAATATTGAATAGCATCTAGCTATATTGTACCTCACAACATTTATTGTCTGTACTATAACCTTAGATGTGCATTCCATTTTTCCTTTTTAATGTACAGTACATTTTCTGTCTTTACTAAGAAAAGTAGATTCCTGACAGCTTTTACATCCAATATCTGATAAATCTAAAAATGTGCTACCATCCATTCCAGTCAGGTCTTTTCAAATACAGATGTAATTTATTTCAAACTCATTCCTCTTACCAGGAATGAAAGTCAATCATCAGGGTACATTTAGAAAGAAAATATGAAAGAGTTTTTGATGCAATGTTTGCTTACAATCTTAAGCTGTCATTCAGGGAACACAATAACCATCCACTTAGTGAAATTTGATCAGATTTCTCAACTGTGGTCTAGTTCATTTACAACTTCATGCTGTTTACAGATCAATATGTAGAAGAAATGTGCCTTTAATATTCAACCTCTTATGTATAAGACTCAACACATGAAATGATGGTAAGAAAATATCTTGGTCACAATTACTCTGTAATTACTGTAAAACACTTGATTATTTTTATTGTAGCAAGCTAAACATCAGAAAGTAAATAGTACGTGATAACAGAAAAAATATATAGTCTTCGCTAAACTATAAGTGTTTTCCAATTCTGGGATAATGGTTACAAAATGTTTGCAACAATGTAAATTATAAGTTGTTTCAGCTATTAACTAAGATTATATTGGCCATAAAAGAGTGAAGTAGCATGAATTGCAACACCCAGATTGGCTCAATATTACTGGTAATAGGTATACAGTACATCCAGATCATATCACAATACACCTTTATCAAATCTATATATCACTGAAGAAATGAACTAAAACCTAACTTCATATACCTTTGGCTATATGGGTACTGTATACTGCAACATATTTGTGATAATCCACATCTTCTGACATTTCTTCGCTGTAGTGTTTATGGGTATTTTTACATGGTTTATATATGGGTCTAGTCTATTGATACTGGGTATAAAACAGGTCAGGGTATGATATGGAAAGCCACTCTAGGGTGGGAACGCCCTTTTCAGGGTGACTACCCAGCCAGTTTGGCAGGTGCTTAATAGAGCTTAATAGAGCCCCTCCCTTTTTGTTACACTTTTTCTGGGATATCTTGGACTAGTGGCTACCATAGCCTCCATCTATGTCCATTTATATCTTTATGGGACAGGTGATGTAGTTGGGATCTCTGAGAATACAGAATTCCATCTTGAGAATGCTGGGATTCAATAGACTATCATTAAGGATATGTGAGTATATAATACAAATGGTTTATATTTTGTTCTCTTATAGTATTAGTCATAATTGAGTGGCATTAGTTATTAAGTATATTCTATCTGTATTTAAATATTTCTTGTTTAAGTTAATTTATTAAGAGTGAATGTCATGGGTTGCCCCACGTCCCACAGGTCGGGCTGCGGGCACAACCGTGTCCCCTCCATCTACCCTGCTCCAGAAACGAGTGACGCCACAGTCCGCAGGTCGGGCCGCGGGTGCACTTTCGTCCCTGGGAGCAGTCCCCGAGTCGCGCTCCTGTCTCCGCGTGCACTTCTGCAGGCTGCTGTGTGCACTTCCACTCCCTAGGGCGCGCGCACGGCAGTTCTTTCAGATTTAAAGGGCCAGCGCATCGGTAATTGGTCAATTGCCGGCCGCTGGCCCTATATAATGATACCTCCTCCGGCACTTCCTCGCCGGATCTATTGTGCCTCGTGCCATAGAAAAAGCATTCCCTGAGTAAATTCTATTGTCTTCTGCATTTCCAACCTCTTGCCATGTTTCTTGACCACGCACCTTCGCTGCCTGTCCTGACCTGTCTGCCTGTCCACGACTACAAGTTTGGTGTTACGTTTTGGTACCTCGCTGCACCTAGCTTCCACTGCAGGCAAGTCATGTCAGAGGTAGCGACCTGGTAGGACTCCCGCCGCAGCAAGTCCATCCCACTTTGTGGCGGGCTCTGGTGAAAACCGGAACCTCCTTAGACCCTGCTCCCTGGCGTGGCTGTTACTATCGCTTGTGGTGGTCTAGAGGATTCACTACTCCCGCCGTTACAGTTAGATCCAGCCATGGATCCCACCAAAGTGCCGCTGCCTAGCATTGTGGATCTCACCATCATGATTGCCCAGCAGTCTCAGCAGATCACGCAGCAGGCCCAGCAGTTGGATCAGTTGACCACCTTGATGCAGCAACTCCTCACGACTCAGCAACAGTCACCGCCTCCGCCTGTGGTTCCAGCTACACCTGTGGTCCCGTCGCCATCTGTGGGGTCCAAACTCCGGTTACCGTTACCATTGAAGTTCGACGGAGACCCGAAGCTCTGCAGGGGTTTAATTACTCAGTGCTCCATGCATGTGGAGCTAATGGCCGACCAATTCCCCACGGAACGTTCAAATGTGGCATTCGTGGTTAGCCTGTTGTCAGGCAAGTCTCTGTGGGATAGGAACGACCTGGTGACAACTGACCTGCAGACCTTCCTCAGAGAGTTTCACAGCGTTTTTGAAGAACCAGCCTGTGCGTCATCTGCCGAGACGGCGCTCCTGAATTTTCGCCAGGGAGATTCCTCAGTTGGAGACTATGCGGTCCAGTGCCGTACTCTGGCGGAACGACACTGAGCTTTGCGCCACATTTAAGAAGGATCTTACTAGCAGGGTCAAGGACATTTTGGCAGCTAGAGACCTTCTGACTTCTCTGAGCGAATTAATCCACTTGGCCACCCGCATTGCCCGTGTTCCAGAGGTCTTTGCAGCCGCTTCCTCAGGTCTCCAGTGAGGAACCCATGCAGGTGGACCTGGCCCACTTATCAGAACAGGAGCTGGCCTGCCGTCAGACGGAGAACCTTTGCCTTTACTGTGGCAGCCCGGATCATTTCTGCCAAGTCTGCCAGCAACGTCCCCAGTGTCCGGGATACACTCGCACCTAGGTCCCGTAGGAGAGGCGACCCTAGGTACAAATTCTTCCTCTCCATGTCTGACAATGTCGGTAGAAGTCATGACCGATTTTGGACTCTCGTTCCAAGTTCCTGCCTTCCTGGACTCCGGGTCTGTCGGGAATTTTATCCATGCCACCCTGGTATCTCGGTATCGCCTGCCGGGGATTCATCTGGAAAAGCCCCTGGTGATTTTCTCGGTCAGTGGGGAGCTTCTGAGTGACCCCATTCAATATATTACTAGTCCTGTGTCCCTCCATGTGGGGGCCCTGCACAAGGAGAAGATTTCTTTCCACGTGCTACCTCGGTCTTCCTCTGCAAATCTCTTGCGGCTTCCATGGCTGCAACCTCATGTCCCTACGCTCAACTGGAAGACCGGCGAAGTCATGCGTTGGGGACCGGATTGCCAGAATCTCTGTTTGGCTGCATCTCACCTGGTGCGTACCATTTCTCTGCAGTCACTCCCCAAGCCTCTGCCAGGCCTGCCAGTGGAATACTAGGACTTTGCCGATGTGTTCTCGGAAAAGCAGGCTGAGACGCTGCCACCCCATCGATCCTATGACTGACCTTCTCCCTGGTACCAGTCCTCCTCGGGGGAGGGTCTATCCATTATCTGTACCTGAGACTCAGGCCATGTCGGCCTATATACAGGAGAATTTGCAGAAGGGCTTTATCCACAATTCCTCTTCCCAGCCGGAGACGGTTTCTTCTTTGTGGAGAAAAAGGATGGTTCTCTGCGCCCCTTCATCGATTACCGAGGCCTTAATAAGATCACCATGAAGAACCGTTATCCGTTACCACTTATTTCGGAGCTCTTTGACCGGCTCCAGGGAGCCAAGATCTTTTCTAAATTAGACCTGCGGGGAGCCTATAACCTCGTCAGAATTCGAGAGGGCGACGAATCGAAGACGACTTTTAACACTCGTGACGGGCACTTTGAATATTTGGTGATGCCTTTTGGGCTGTGCAACGCCCCAGCCATCTTTCAGGAATTTGTTAACGACATCTTTCGAGATCTCCTGTACAGCTGTGTCATTGTCTACTTGGACAACATCCTGATCTTTTCACCAGACCCACAGTCTCATCGATTGCGGGTACGTCAGGTACTCTCCGCAGTAACCCGCTGTACGTCAAGTTGGAGAAATGCCTTTTTCATCGGACGAGTCTTCCATTTCTGGGATACATCGTCTCGGATAAGAGCCTGCTGATGGATCCAGCGAAATTGTCGGCCATCCTGCAGTGGCCCTGACCAGTCGGTCTCCAGGCTATTCAGCACTTCCTGGGATTCACTAATTACTATCGACAATTTATTCCCCATTTTTCTACAATGATGGCACCGATGGTGGCCCTCACTAAGAAAAATGCCAACCCGAATCTCTGGTCACCGGCGGCTGAAAGGGCATTTACAGAGCTTAAGTCGGCTTTTGCCTCTGCACCCATCCTGTCTCACCCAGACTGAGAAACCTTTCTCTTTGGAAGTGGATGTCTCTTCCATGGGGGCAGGGGCAGAGCTCACGCAAAAAGGGGCCCAAGAGCAGAACCTTAACATACGGGTTCTTCTCCAAAACTTTCTCGCCGGCAGAGAAGAATTATGCCTTAGGGGACCGGGAATTGTTAGCCATCAAATTGGCCCTGGTCGAATGGCGCCACCTCCTGGAAGGGGCTCGTCATCCAATTCATGTTTTCACAGATCACAAGAATCTCCATTATCTCCAGTCGGCTCAATGTCTCAATCGCCGCCAAGCCAGGTGGTCATTGTTCTTCTAGCGCTTTGACTTTCGGATTAATTTCCGTCCGGCAGAAAAGAACTTCAAGGCCGACGCTCTCTCTCACGCCTCCGATACTATCGGGGAAGAACCCGGTTCGCAGCATATAATACCCCCAGAACGTTTGGTTCACGTTGCTCTGGTGGATCTCCAACGAGTTTCTCGGGGTAAGATCTACGTGCGTCCGGCTCTCCGGAAGAGGGTTTTAAAATGGGGCCATTGCTCCCTGGTAGCCGTGCACCCTGGCACACAGAAAACGTATCAGCTAATCTCCCGCTTCCATTGGTGGCTGGCTCTTGCCAAATTTGCAAGAGAATTTGTGGATTCCTGTACCAGCTGTGCCCGGAATAAGACGCCCCGTCGCAGCCCGTCTGGCCTGCTACACCCTTTGCCCACGCCTGATTCACCGTGGTCCCAGGTGTCGATGGACTTCACTGATTTTCCTCTTTCCTCCGGTAATACTGCGATTTGGGTGGTCACGGACCGATTTTCAAAGATGGCACACTTTGTCCCGTTGCCAGGTCTACCTTCCACTCCGTAGCTATGCTCTCTCTTTTTTGAGCACATCTTCCATCTACACGGCCTTCCACGTCATATCATCTCGGACCGTGGGGTCCAGTTCGTCTCCAGGTTCTGGCGTGGCCTCTGCTCCCGGTCACAAGTAAAATTGGACTTTTCCTCGGCTTCTCACCCGCAATCCAATGGTCAGGTGGAGAGGATTAATCAGATCCTTGGCACTTATCTTTGCCATTTCATCTTTGCCCGACAGGATGATTTGTCCGGTTTATTGCCATAGGCGGAATTCTCCTATAACTCCTTGGACTCCGAATCTACTGGCACTTTACCTTTCTACATAGTCTATGGACTGCATCCCCGCCCATCCCTCCCTCTGCCCTCTGCCTCCGAGGTTTCTGCGGTGGATACCCTGGTCCGGGATATGACAGCCATCTGGGAGCAGACTCGCCAGTCCCTACAGCAAGTGACAGTCTGCATGAAGGCCCAGGTGGATTAAAAGAGGAGACCAGCCCCAACTTTTGCTCCGGGAGATAATGTGTGGCTGTCTGCCAAGTACGTCCAGCTCAAGATACCCAGTTCTAAACCAGGTCCATGGTTCCTGGTACCTTTTGAGGTTTTACAGCGGATCTATCCGGTGCCTAAAGCCCCGGGCTCCCTCCACCATGAGTTTCCCGAACTCTTTAAATTTCCCTGCTAAACCTTGGGTTCTTAATCTTTCTTGAAAATCCCCCTTTTTTCCCCCCCTAAAAGCGGGGGCCCCAAGGGTTTTTCGCAGCAAAAAAATTTCTGGCCAAAACCATCAAGGGAGGGAACATTTTTAATTAATGAGGGGATTCGGGGGAGGAAATTGGGCCGGGAGGATAACTTTGGCCGTGCCTTTTGGAAATTCCCTTTTTTTCCAAGAGAAGGGACCCAAAGGGGGGTACGTCACGGGTGGCCCGGTCCCGAGGTCGGTGGGGCGCACCCTTGTCCCTCCGTCTCCCCTCCCCGGGGGGACGGGTACCCGCGTCCGCAGGTCGGCCGGGGGGGTGCAATCACGTCCTCGGGAGCAGGTACTCACCCAGCCGCGCTCCTGTCTTTCAAATTTAAAGGGCCAGCGCCCGGGTTTAATTGGAAAATTGCCGGCCGCGGCCCCTAAAATAATATTCCTCCCCGTCTTTTGTCCCCTCCATAGAAAAAGCTTCCCTGAGTATATTCAAGGTCTTCTTTTCTGCCCTTTACTGACCTTTTCCCATTTTTTTGACGCAAACCTTCGCCCCCTGCCACCGCTGCCCCTCGGCCGCCCGGGTAGGGACCGGTAGGCTCGGTGAAAGGGGGCCCCTACTGACCCCCGCTCCCTGGCGCGGCTTTTTCCATTGCTTGCGAGGGCAAAGGGGGATCACTGCTCTCCGTTTACAGTGAAGTTTTACGTTTTTTTCTAAAAAATTTTTTTGAATAGACAAAGGGGAAAATCCTTTTTTTAATGGAGTATTTACAAAAATCAAAAAATTTTTTACCCGCTTGTTTAAAAACGGTTTTTAGTCATGGTCTACAGGAAATTAATTTATAGCCATTAGCTGAAAACATTTACTTACAATAAACAGACAAAGGCACTTTTGGCAAAAAATAAAATATATATTTTTTTTCAAAAAAAAAAAAAAAATAGTAAAAAAAAAGGGGACTATGATAAAAAGAAATTTCGGGGTTGGGTGGGCTTGGGGAAATAATAAAAGAATGTCAGTCTGGGTGGACAAGACTTTGGGTCTGGTAATGAAAGAATGAGGAGCATTTTACAATCCAGTTAACTGTAGATAATTTATTAGATCTATGAGTTCAAGCATGGGAATGGCAGAGTTGAGGAAGGCATACATGAACAACAAAAAATTATTCCAGACTCCAGGACTCATTTTGGCAGAGGGTGTCGTCATTCTAAAGAATTCTTTTTTATTTCCTGCACTCCTGATAAAGAACAAGGCTTCATTTTTCACTTCCAACTGACTGACTGTTTCTTACAGAGTTCTTCAACTGTGCCTACTAATAGAAGTAGAGTGGGTAGGCACCGCAAAATGTCTGGCTTGGGTGACCACCAAGAGGCAGCAGCAGTAGTTGAAGATGTTTCTGCAGTTGCAGTGGTGGCTGTTGGTGAAGTGATTGGCTCAGTTGAAATTTTAAATTATTTTGGCCAAACCAATGTTTCTGGACCCCCTCTGCTCAGCATAAATGTAGAAAAAAATAAGATTTCTCTCACTTTAGTACTTTTTATTTATTGACAACACTTTATTTTGCCAAGGTTCTTTATTCTATGTAGTCTGCCTTGAGAGCTGTTGAAAAAATAAACTAATTGCACAGTACCGCAAAGAGTAAAAATTATAAAAACCTATGCATTCAATACTTATAGTAGGATGCTTGCTTACCTCATAAGGAATTGCTTAGGGATTTAAGGGAATATCCAAAATGTTTTTTTTCAATTACCTTTAGCTTACCAAAAAACTCTAATCATATTTTCCAGGCTTGCTGTAATTTTCAAAAAAAAATCGGGGGTCTATTCCCAATAATTTAGATCTCCTTGTATAGAGATCTAATTCTTGAAAAAATTTCTCAAAACAAGACAGAATAAGGGGGGCATGATATGGGGCGCACCAAAAGTGTGGCTATTTAAACCCCCCTTTTCGATTAGAGAAAATACCTCGATGCAAACAAGGCTTTTGTAATGTGCCTTATTTTGGGGGGCGTGCGGGAGGTGGGGCGCAATAGAATTGTACGAAGCTATAGATTTATAGCATTGTTATGGCAATTCTAGGCGCATTAGTGGAAATGTTTTGAAAGGGTTTTCCTGACCCCAAAATGTCATATTACCTAGAAAGCACCCCGATTTTTTACCGCAGTAATATATGCAATAATGGTACTATAGGAAAAATTCGGAACCCACAGGCTTTTTTCTTTTAAAAAGTTAAAGGGAAAAATACAAAAGATTTTAGTAGGGTCCCACAAGATCCTTTTCGGGGTTTTTAGCTAAACAGGTTTTCATTCCTAAATAAATTTTTTGCTGTAAAAGCAAAATGAAGCTTAAAAAAAAAAAAAAAAATTATTTTTTTTTTATTTTCTGAAATATATATAGGATTCAAAAGAAGTATGCACATTAATTTTAATGCATCACATTAGCCAAACCAAGGAAAAGGGCATACCATATCCCAAAAATTCTTCTTTTAATAAAGCCAGTTGAGTAAGAAAATTAATAACATGTAGTATTGCCAAATCAGCTGTCAGATTATTCCAAGATATTTTATCTGACAACCTGAAAAAACAAGATTTTAACTAAGGTTTCATATCCATGGGCAAAGATATATTCAAAGCCTTTGACTTGAATGACTGTACAAAAGAAAAACAACATTGATTTCTAAAAGAAAATTCCTAACCCAAAAGCACACAACCCCTGGGGTTTTCCTGCCTTAAGTGGTAGGACGATCAAAAACAAAAAGCCAACAAATTTTAAATTTTCTATATAGCGGGAAAACCAGCATGAGTTTAAAATTTATTACAAAACAAATAAGGAGGATTGGGATGGGATACTTTTGCTGCTGTTGGGACTAAGACCAATTAAGACCAATTTTCATTTAGAAATCAAGGCTTCCCTTAGGTCCCATCAGCAGCACAACCACTGGGGGATTAGTAAATAGAAACCTCCAGAGAGGATCCTTATGACTGAGAGCCACCACCTTTAACATCCAAATGTTTAAACTATAATACTTTGACAAAGTTGTGTGGACTCCATAAGCCATACTACACATTTAATCCAAAGGAATCATGAAATTTGTTTAGGTTTAAATACGCTGGTAGAATTGGTTTTGAAAAAGCTGGAGGATCCCTATTCTAGGAGATGAATGCCAATCTGAATATTTCCCTAACTCACAATCTTTGTGGAGTTAAAGAGTTTTAACCATATATTATTTGAGACTAGATTTCTTGCCTTTATCAACTCATCAACAGAAAGTAAGAGAAGTGCAAACTCATCTAATTTTAGAGGAGAACTCAGGTTAGGATACTCAACAGGGAAGTAACTAATTTATGACATCAAGGTAGGATCTTGAAGAAAATGAAATGTAAGGTTTTCCCATGGAGAAAGCTTGCAGCCTACTTCCTCTTTAGCGGAAAAGATCATCATCTCCTTCCTGAAGGAGGGAGATTTATGAAGTGCATTGTTCGAAGACTGAATTGTAAGGATTATCTAGACCAGTTTGTCAAACTCAAATACTTAGTGGGCCAAAATTAAAAACTTGGAAAAAGTCACAGACCAACCTTGATAGTTATTTAAAAAAAACTTATACAATTGACAAAGTGTCTCACAAAATTTAGTACACCACTCACATTTTTGTAAATATTGGCTTATATCTTTACATGGGACAACACTGAAGATATGACACTTTTTTACAGTGTAAAGTAGTCAAGATAAAGCTTGTACAACAGTGTAAATTTGGTGGGCCCTCAAAATAACACACACAGCCATCTATGTCTAAACCGCTGGCAACAAAAGTGAGTACACCCCTAAGTGAAAATGGACAAATTGTACCCAATATGTCAATATTGTTTGTGGCCACTATTATTTTCCAGTACTGCCTTAACTGTCTTGGGCATGGACCTCACTAGAACTTCACAGGTTGCCACTGGAATCCTTTTCAACTGATCCATGACGACATGCTGATGGATGTTATAGGTTTGGAGACATGCTTTGCCAGTTCATTACCTTTACCCTCATTTTTTTTGCAAGGCCGTTGTCATCTTGGAGGAGTGTTTGGGGTCATTATCATGTTGGAATATTGCCCTGCAGCCCAGTTTCCAAAGGGAGGGGATCATGTTCTGCTTCAGTATGTCACAGTATATTTTGGCATTAATGGTTCATTCAATGAACTGTAGCTCCCCACAGCCGACAGCAGTCATGCAGCCCCAAACCATAACACTTCCACTACCATGCTTGACTGTAGACAAGACACATCTTTATACTCTTCTTCTGATTGCCGTGACACATTCTTAAACCATTAAAACCAAAAAAGTTCCTCTTGGTCTCATCAGGCCACTGAACATGGTTACAGTAATCTCCTTAGTCTGCTTGTTTTCAGCCAACTGTTTGCGGGCTTTCTTGTGCATCATCTTTAGAAGAGGCCATCTTTTGGGATGATAACCATGGAGACCAATTTGATGCAGTGTGTGGCGTATGGTCTAAGCATTGACAGGCTTACCTCCCACACCTCTGCAGTAATGCTGGCAGCATTCATACTTCTATCTTGAAAAGGCAATATATGGATATGATGTTGAGCACACGCACTCAACTTCTTTGGTCGAACATAGCAAGAACATAGACTGTTCTGAGTGAATCCTGTCTTGTTAAACTGCTGTATGGTCTTGGTCACTGTGCTGCAGCTCAGTTTCAGGGTTTAGGCAATATTTTTATAGTCTAGGAAATCTTTATGTAGAGCAACAATTATTTTTTTTCAGATCTTTAAATAGTTTTTTGACATGAGATGTTGAACTTCCAAAGTCCAATATAAGAGAGTGTAAAAGCAATAACACCAAACTTAACACCTGCTCCCCATTCACACATGAGGCCTTGTAACTCTAATGAGTCACATGACACATTGTAGGAAAATGGAAAACTGGGTACCCTTTGTCCATTTTCACTTAGGGGTGCACTCACTTTTGTTGCCAGCGGTTTAGACATTGATGGAAACGACTGTGAATCACATGTAGGGGTGTCAGGTCTTCTCTTGTGTGAAGCCTCTCATTATGGGTGGTATTATTTACTATCCTAGTCTTGTTTAATCTACTTTTAACTTTGATATTTTTACCTGTATAATGATTATTGAGAGGAAACATCATATGAATACCATTACACAACTACACCACAAGAATCTAGTCTGCTATATGTTGAGATCATCTCTTATGATTATATATATATATATATATATATATATATATATATATTATATTTATATATATATATATATATATATATATATATATATATATATATATTTGTACTTCTTAAATAAAGATTTAGAAATTTGTTATTTTAAATAGTCTTCCATACTTCTCCCTTTCACTTTGGTTTAAATGACATACTGGAGTGAATCATTGCAGTTTGAAATATATTTGTATGTTATTGGAGATGTTGTGTACCTACACTTTGATACTTAGCCAATGTTTGCCTTATGAGCGCTTTTGGTTATAATTTACACTGTGATACAAGCTGTACACTGACTACTTTACATTGTATTAAAGTGTCAACACCTCTCTGTCCATCAGAAATCAATAAGATCATCCAGATCCTTATACAGGCCTTCTCTGTGATCACTGACCTTTATTATGACCATGTCCATAAGGCTTCATCAGAAAGCTCTCTAAACAAATAGGGGCCGGTCAAATTCCAGGTTGTCAGGCCTAGGTCTAGGTTGAAGGAAGACTCCCTACCAATCATAAACCCTTTTAAATAGGCACATGCTCTGTAAACAGACTGGTTTAGTTGCTACTACAGATCCTGGTTTGTATAGGTCTTCTATATTGGTTACTTGACAGTGATCCTGTTGTTAGACTGTGTTAGATTAAAAATTCTAATCTATAGAGGGCTTTTTAACCTCCAATCTGTTAGGTTGAAATTTTTAGACCATGACCGAGTTCTAGGTGTTGTATTGGGGCATAATCAGCCATAATGGTAAGATGGATATTGCTATGATCTGGTTATATAAGTCTTCCCCACTGGTCTCAGATCTTGATGGTGTCTGTGTTCTTGGACTGTATCAGGAAGCCCTCTATTCCATAGCAGGGCTTGTTAACCTCCAAGCTTTCAGACTGAAAGATTTCAGACCGTTTCACCACTCTAGGTTTTGTATTTGAGGCTTCATCAGCCATAATGGTAAAGTGGCCATTGATGTGGCCTAGTTATAGGCCTTCCCCGTTGGTCTCAATCTTGATGTTGATCTTGTTTTTGGACTACATCAAAAAGTCCTCTAAACCATCAAAGGACTAGACAACCTCCAGGCTGTTCTATTATAACTTTTAGACAATGGAACAGTTTTAGGTCTGGTATTGGTGGCCTCATCAGCTATAACAAATAACAATGGCCATTAATTAGGCTTAGTTAAATAGGTCTTTCCTATTGGTCTTAGACCTTGATGGAGACCCTGTTCTTTGACTGTGTCAGGAAGCCCTCTAATCCATAGCAGGGGCAGTCAACCTCAAGGCTTTAGGCTGAAATTTTTTTGACCATGGCATAGCTTTAGGTCTTCTAATGGGGGGATACTCCATATTGGCTTTGACTCCCCAGTCTGGGGTGGAGCTTTTCTATCTGAACTGTTATTATGGCTTTTACCATGGCCCCGTATTGTCTGAGTTTCATCAATACATGCCATGAAATGCATTGTTGGCATAAACAGATAAAATTATTGGTATTTTTAAGGAGTGGGCAAACTATATAACATCTATTGCTTTAATGGTATTGGTATTATTACACATGAATTACACTTTATGCTTACTCATAGATATTCATTCTGTATCCTTTACACAAGGCTTTATCGTTTGTTTTTGGAAGTCCCCTCAATGTGGTTGCTAAGCAATTAAAAATTGGCAGAGAAAGCAGGAGAGCTAGTAGAGGTTGCAGATGGTACAAAAACAAGAAGAGTGGAAAAAGGAGAGGACAACAACACTGGGTATGAAGCAAAATCAGAGCAAAACAGCACTAAATCGAGCAACAGTGCAACAAATGCCGGAATGTTAGACAAAACAAACAATCTAATGGTCAGCAATAGGAATTTAAAGAGATAAAGGGAGTATTGAAAATCAGGGTCCAATATCAAGCCTAGGTCAATATTCAGCAGCAGTACAACCCCAGAATTCCAGCAAACAATCCAGTGATCAACAATATATATTCAAACAGATTCAAGGAAATTCTAAAATCAGGATCACAACACTGTCAATCACACAACCAGGTACCCTAAACTAATAACTGGCATAGACATATGCAACTGAAAAAAATAAATAGAGCTCTCAGCTCTCTAATTGTCCAAATGGGAGCTCGAAATTGTCTAACTGACTGAGTGGATTGGCTGATTGGCCAGGTATACAGACAAAAGTACAGTTGTTAGGCAAGATAAATACATAATAGTCCTCACTGAACTCACTGGAAAGTATAGCTTAAATCTCTTATTTGTTTAGTTCTTAAGGTTCTAGCCAGTAATTTATTTGATTTATTTCCAAGCACATAAAATGACTTCCTAATTTTTACCTTAAAAGGTAATTTTTTTTCTGTTAAACATCTTTGAATTTCTTTTCTTACCAGTAAAATTCTGCCCCTATTTTTGTGTGGTGTTACGTTGAGTTGTTTCTATTTCAACATTTGTTTTTAACCCCTTGAAGCTATTGGGGGCCTTTTAGGCCACATGCTTAAATTGTTGTATTATCTGAAAAATTACTTTGTTGAATTTTGAAACTCCGGGTTTTCCCCAAAGTTGTCATTTTGATAATATCCAGTTGTTCATGTAATTTTTTTTCATGGGCTATGGTGTAAAAATGCTTGTTGGTAAAAACTACATCTGTACAAATTTGGGGGCCTTTTAGGCCCCCGTGTTTTTTATTTTTCCAGAAGTGTTTGTGTCTCAAGTTACTTTATTTGTACTCAGTATGCTGGTGGGGGGGCAGGGTGTGGATTTAACATTGGGGTGTCATTTTTTTTTTGGAGGGAGTGAAAAGGCCATGACATCACCTCGGTCCCAAAAACACAGAAATTTATGCGTATATAGAGTACTAGGACAGTATAAAACTTGGCAAATTTTGCTGGGGGACCTTAAAAATTTAACGTTGAGGGAATTTTTTTAATTTTTCAACATTTCAGCAATGGCACGTCTTCCCCCAAGTGTCTGATGCCCAAAGAGATTGAAGTGATTATGTTTCAAGCGATGATGAAGTGAACTATCTTTTTCTGATAAGAATTCTGCCCCATAACAAAATCCTCACCCCGTGATTTTCCAGTGTGATAAAAAAGTGAATCTAGTGGATCCTCAAAAAGTGATAAGTAGAACACCCAAAAACGAATTTTTTTTGGGGACAGAAAATTTACAAGTCGGCGTACCCAATAAACAATTTGTGAGACGGGCTCAAGATTTTGGGAAAGCCCCAATACATTACCCAAAAGAGTATTCTGTACTTATTTTCTGCAGTATTGCAAAAGAGGCCCTTTTTTGTGTGAGGATTACGTTGACTATGTCATCGGGTCGATAGTATATCCAATTATAAATAAATATCAGATAGTCGAATAATAGATTATCCGATGACCTTTAAAAGTTAGGGGAGGGGAAAACCCCTTCATTCTCACCCCAAACAGGGAGGAGAAGCTGGAATAACATCCACAACAGCAAACTTTACGTGCTACTCTTAGGCAAGACAATTGGGTTTTTAAAAAAGCCACGAAAAAAAATAACAAAACCATTCCTATCCCTGTTTGCCCCCGCATGAACCTTAAACCTGCATGACCAAAAATTTAAAAAAAGTGCCAAAGGCAGTATGATTTAAACCACTTTTTACTTTAACTGGACTTAAATACCTTGCCCCTGGAACGCAGCATGAGCCCCAAACCTGATGCCCCCACAGATTAAAAAGTCCCGGGGAAAAAGGAGTCTTTCCCCACCATTTTAGTGAACTGGATATTGACAAACCCTGTTCTGACCACTTAGCCATTAAACCTGTCTGACCCACAGTTAAAAGTGAAAAAAAATGGAGCTTTAAACCACCATTTGGGTTTAAACTGGAATTTGATATACCTTTCCTGGACCGCGTTGCCCATTATACCTTTTGCCCCCCAAATTAAAAATCCCGGGGAAAAGGAGCTTTAAACCCCACTTTTAGTTGAATGTACATTAACTATATCTGTCCTGTACCGCAGAAGACCATTAAACCTTTGACCCACAGATTAAAAAGTGCCGAAATAGGGTATTAAAAACCCCCATTTAGTTTCACTGGACATTGTTTAACCTGTCCTTGGCCACAGATGAGCCCAAACCTGCATGACCCCAACATTTAAAAATCCCGGAAAAAGGAGTCTTTCAACCCCCATTTTAGTTTCATGGACATAGACTACCCCTGTCCTTGGGCCCGCATCCCCCTAAACCGTTTGACCACAGATCCAAAGTGGCAATGCTATTTTGTACAGTGACTCTCATTTGTATATTTTTTGGTAACTCTTTGTTTACAGAATTTATTTAGGGAAGTTTATTTATATTTTTTAATATTCCATTTTGCTTTTTTTTCAAGTGTGATAAAAATACAACTCACCCCCCCTTTTGGTTTTTAAAAGGTTTTTTACAGGGGATGTGTTAATTCGTCGCACCCCCCATAAGTAATAAAATGCCCTAATCATCCCAAAAAAAACTTCTTATTTGGGTAGACATTTGCCCTCCTGGCTTCTGAGACTGATTCAGCCAATCAATTCAAGGGTTTCTTTTTTCCTCCAAATCCTTCTTCATTGTTTAGGGACAGACTCCCCTGGAGATAAAAATGATGCGCCCCAAGTGACTCCAGCCCCAGAAAATTTTAAGCCTCAAATTGTAAATTTTGTCCACCGGGAACCCCTTTTTGACATACTTAATCACAGAAATCACCTTTTTCAAAATCTGATTTTTAGAGAAATTTGAAGCTCCCCTGATTCCCCCTAACGGTGAGGCCAGTGCGCCGCAGCCATCTGTTAACACGGGGTCCAGCTGCCAGACTTACGTGGGTGCGGTGAGAGACCAGGTACGTTGTCATCTTTTAAAACACGGGTTCAGCAGCCGGGGCCGGGGTTTAAAGTGGGTGCGGTGAGAGCCCCAAGCTGGGCCCGTCATCTTTTAAACCCCGGTAAAATGCCCTTATGACACGCAACGAAAACAGTGTGCTGAAGCGAGTGCGGAAGCGGAATGTGAGGAAGCCCCACCTTCCCAGTACAAAGTCAAGACCTGGGTACGCTTCCCCTCCGATGAGTGCGGACCAATTGAGCTTCACTTGGAAAACTGGTGGTTAAGCCCCTGTTCCACCAGGTGCCCTTTTTTTTGGCTTTTCTTTTTCTCATTTTACTCAACGTGCTGGGGGAAATTGTCTCTGTTCTTTGTTCCTTGTCCTGCTCCATAATCCATGCCCTTGAAAAACCTACATGGGGTCAAGTTTTCCCTGCCCTCCCTTGTAAAATTTCAGGGGAAATTTTTTACAGCTTTTTTGTACATGCAAGTTTTTTGTAGTTAATTCTAGAAAACACATTTTTAAAAATGGGAGGGAAATCCCCCCCATTCTTTGTTTCTTTTTTTTAATTGAAAAAAAATGAGTTGTCTCAATACAGGGGTTGCTAGCTATGTTAAAAATCTTGCAAAAAAAAGTATTTCACAAAATGTGTCCATTTTAACAGTGTCCTACCTATTTGTTTTTGACGCACCATCACCTTGAGCCACTCTTTTAAATTGTGAAGAACAAATGTTGTAGAAAAACATTTTTTTATAATAGGAAAATGTAGTATAGCGCTTGTCAAGCAAAAATGCCCCCAAAAAATCAAAACTGACCCCTGAGCCTTTTTGACAATTGGAAAAACAAATGTCTGTTTGAAACAAAAATTTTTTTTTTATAATAGACCCGTAGTAAAAATGCAAGTCAAGCAAAATGCCCCCCAAAAATTCAAGCAGACCTTGAGCCCCTTTTTGGAAATGTGAAGAACAAAAATCTGTTTGAAACAAAACTTTTTTATAATTTGGGCCTTGTTAGCGCATGCACAGCAAAAAGCCCCCCAAAAATTCAAAAAAATGACCCTTGAGCCACTTTGGACAATTGTGAAAAACAAATGTCTGTTTGAAACAAATTTTTTTTTTAAAGTACCCGTAGTATAGGCTTCACAGCAAAAGCCCCCCAAAAAAATTTAAAACATGACCCCGAGCCACCTTTTTACAATTTGGGAAAAAAAATGCGTTAGAAACAAATTTTTTTAAAAAGACCTTGTATTCTGCATTTCAAAGCAGCATGACCCAAAGAATTTTAAAAAAGACTTCTCAGCCATGTTAAAAATTTTGAGGGGGGAAAAGCCATTAAAAAAACCCCATTTCTGTTCCCAAAAACCTGATTATTGCTGTATCTATAGAAAAAGACCCCAAAACATTGACAATGCGAAAATTTTTGAAAAAAGAGAAATGGAAACGTTTGTATGAAACTGCTGTCTTTTTTCAGCTCCTCGCAGCAAACCACAAAATGAACTGTTGGAAAAGAGAATAAAAATTGCGTAAGAAAAAATCATTTTAAAAAAAAAGTTTTCAGAGGACCCTTTTGTTTTAAGAGGAATTGAAGTAGCCCGGGAACTAATTGGGCTCGGCAATTTGGGGGCCACAAATCATCGGATCCTGGATCACTTGATGAAATCAAAATCCCATTATTGGGAAAGTCGGGCGTTTGTTGTAATGACTCCTGCTTGGGAAGGTCCCCTTAGAATTTTACATTTGGGTGCTGGGTTTGGACAACACCTCTATGGTGGGGTGGGCCATTTCCATTTTGGATACCCGAAATCTATTGGGTCCGGAACACATCCAAAACACGGGGTTGAGACGCAGTATAGTGCACCAAGATTTAGCTGGTTCTGGTGTTGGGTTGTGGCCCCCCCATTGGGATGCGTTTGGGGAGGTGGGAAAATAAAAATTGCCAAGGGGGCCCAAAATTTGGTTCTGCCACCCTTGCCTGCTGCTGCCGCTCGGCACTTGGGTCTCTAGGCTGTAAAGTGCTTATGTTGTTCCACCGGGCATTGAGGAACGTGAAACAAAAAGCAACGAGTCTCCGTTGATCAATCAGCAAGGTCTCCCTTTTTCCCCTTTTACTTTATTTGGGTGGGTGAAGGAAATTTTGAGTTTTTTTTTGTCCGGGGCCAGGAGGGTGGGACCAGTAACTGTTGTTCATTTTTTATGGCCCTTTAAAGCGGGATCTGTTGGGGAAATGGAGATCCAACACTATGTGAGAGAGGGCCCTTTATTTCCCAAGCCTTGCGTCAAGGGGCCTAGAAAAAGTTTTTTTCATCCCACCCCGCCCAAATTCGGCCAACCTCTTTCCCAAAGGGAAAGGGGCGAGGTAACGTCGGTGTCTAGGATCCCCCCTCCCCTCCTCCCTGCCTCCCGGGACCTTCAACACAGGCCCCGACTTGCCGGGATCACCCTAGAGCGATGCGCCGCCTTTTACTGCCTTCCCCAACCCCCAACCCCCTGCCTAATGAAGACCGATGAAATTGTAAAAAATGTCGGGCCTTGTGGTTTGACAGAGGAAAGGTCATCTCCGCATCTGTGTCCGCTCCTCCCCCGCTGTCGGGAACTGTGGTTTCAGGTGTCCCAAAACTTTCCCCGAACTAAAAATCACCACTTTTATGGCCCCAAGGGCATTGTCCGACTCCATTTTGGTGGCGTTTTTCAAAACTGGCAAGGTGGTGCAGAGCTCTTTACCTGCCCCCTTCCCCTTCCCAACCCCCGAGGGCCGCACCCCTGCTTTTTGGATGTGTTCACTTTGCTGCGTAATGGATTGCGCTACTGCACAATCACGGGGCATTGGAGGGTGGAATTCCAGGTGTTCCACTAAACAATGAGACGGTTGACTGGGAGAACAAGCTGACGCTGTAAAGCAGCCCCGGGGGGCGAAGCAGGGTCGAAAGGCAAGTGGAACTTGACTTGAGCCTTCCCCAGAGGGATCCCCCCCCGGGAGCTCTTTAAAATTTCTGGACGACAAGGGTTATGAAAGTGCCCCGGCAAGGGATGTGCTCCCGCCCCCGTCTTTAAAGGGCGGCCAGCAGATTTGCCCGTTATGCACACCACCTTGCCCGGCACAAGGGTTTTTGCACCCAGCCAGCGCTCGTCTCGTTGCGGGGCCCCTCCCCAAAACTCCTGACCCGTTGGGGACGGTCTCCAAGGAAAAAAAAAAAAAAAACAAAAAAAAAAAAAAAAAAAAAAAAAAAAAATTTAAATTTCAAAAAAAAAAACCCTATTCTTGGGGATGTGAGCCACCAAAGGGCCTTGGGGGAAAGAACCCTCACCTCCCTGCGGTTTTGAAAAAGCGTGCGCCGAGCCCAGGCCCCCCGTCCCCCCCAAGGGAAACCCCCCAGCTCCCCAGTGACTGTCACAGAGAAATATGGCCTTGGCGGCTTACTAGTCCCTGTGTCGGTGGTCAAAGGACTTTTCCGGGCCCCGATGCAGACAACGCGCTTGAAATTTTAGTGCACTGGGGGCCAGGCAGGGACGGGTTTTCGGCAAAGAAATGCCTGTCGGCATCTGGTATTGGGGGGGGGCAAGGGGGCCCTGATGTGGCGTTACCCTCGTGTCCACCAGACAAAAGGCAACATTTCCAAGGCCAAAGCCTGGCAATGCCGACATTTAGGCTTTTGGCTTTGGGATGGTTTGGGTTAAAGTGTTTCTTCTGCTCTCAAACCTGGAAGACAGAAGGCTGGCTGCTAGACTGGCCGCAGTACGACGTGCAGGTCATCAAACTGGTGGAAGGAGAAGGTGTAGGATGTGTCTCTGGTGGTGCTGGTGGTACTCGGGCGACGGTGGAGGCTGAAGCGGAGGCTGATCCCTGAGACATGGGCAGCTGAGGAACGCTTGGTGGTGACAGAGGAGGAGGAGCGAGAACAGAGGGTGTGACAGTGGTTGGAGGCCCGGCGTCGGTGTGGCCTTTTTTGGCAAAGTGTTGCCTCCATTTCAACTCATCCATTCGCTGCATGTGACTAGACATGTTGGTGGTGGTTAAACACCTCAGGTTCTTGCCTCTACTTATGCGTTTACGGCAAAGGCAGCATATGACATCGCTGGGTGAATCAGAGGCTTGCTCAAAGAAGGCCCAGGCTTGAGAGGTCCTGGACCTTTTTGACGGCGATAAGCGAGGAGCGGGGTTTCCGCTGACCGTGGCTGGCGGAATCATATCAGCGGACTTCTGCGACCACCCTCTCCCTTTTTGAGGCGGGACCTGTACTGACACTACCCCATCGTCTTCCTCCTCGTCCAGTGATGAAGCGCTCGCAAGCAAATTCTGCTGAAAAGACCACGTTGGATCCGCAATGTCGTCATCATCATCATCAACACAGGTGATTTCGTCATCCTGACATTCTGCATCCAGGAGCTGCGGGCTACAAGCAAGAGGCACTGCAAGGCGTTGCCGACCGCCCGGGATTTTTGCCGATTGACCGGCTTCCTTCTCCTCCTCTGATGGCATCAGTAACTGGGCGTCAGAGCAGAGAAAATCATCGTCTTTGGCCTCTTGATCTTTTAACATGCCTTTTGACCCCAACGGCATTTTGTCATTAAAGAGGTCTTCAGAAAATGGATTATTCACAGTGGTGGGTACACGAGTTGACATTTGGGCTGCTTCATGTTGGACGGATGCTGATGATGCTGATGACGACATTTGTGGCCGTGACTGGGAGGACGAGGAGGTAAGACTGCTGGATGCAGGTTGCATTAACCACTGAAGAACAGATTGGCGACGCTGTTCGTTACTGAGATTCACAGGGCCCTGACCCAGCGATGACAGGCCTGACGGTCCTGCAACTGACGATCTGCTGGCATGCGTGTTGTCGCCAGCACTGGAAGGAGCACCTTCTCACGTACCTCTAGCTCCATGTCCTACCCCCCTCTTTGCACGCTTACCACCTGAATATCTCTCCATGTTCAGAAAAATAAAAATTTGCGAAGGTATGGAAGAGTTTTGGAAAGTCTCTTATTAAAAGACGGCAAATCACAGCTATTCTCAAACCCATCAAATGAAAACAAAATTGCTGGATTCAAATTTAACTGCATTGTGGCTCTATCAATAAAGCTGGCCTGCGCCAAAGTGAAAAAAACACGTATCTGAAATGTATACGGGATAATAAAAGGTATTTTGTGGCACCTATCAATTCACCTGTGGTGACTACAAAATTGCTGTATTCAAATTTAACTGCAAAGTAGATCTATCAACAAAGCTTGACTGACCAAAAGTGAAAAAAAACACCTGTCTGAAATGTATACGGGATAATAAAAGGTATTTTTTGGCACCTATCAATTCACCTGTGGTGACTACAAAATTGCTGTATTCAAATTTAACTGCAAAGTAGATCTATCAACAAAGCTTGACTGACCAAAAGTGAAAAAAACACCTGTCTGAAATGTATACGGATAATAAAAGGTATTTTTTTGGCACCTATCAATTCACCTGTGGTGACTACTAAATTGCTGTATTCAAATTTAACTGCAAAGTAGCTCTATGAACAAAGCTTGACTGACCAAAAGTGAAAAAAACACCTGTCTGAAATGTATACGGGATAATAAAAGGTATTTTTTGGCACCTATCAATTCACCTGTGGTGACTACTATATTGCTGTATTCAAATTTAACTGCAAAGTAGCTCTATGAACAAAGCTTGACTGACCAACATTGAAAAAAACACCTGTCTGAAATGTATACGGGATAAAAAAAGGGAATTTTTTTGGCACCTATCAATTCACCCTGTGGTGACTAACAAAATTGCTGAAAATTCAAATATAACTGCAAAGTAGATCTATCAACAAAGCTTGACTGACCAAAATTGAAAAAAACACATTAATTAAATTAATACGGGAAAAAAAAAGGAATTTTTGGCACCTATCAATTCACCTGTGGTGACTACAAAATTGCTGTATTCATATTAACTGCAAAGTAGCTCGATCAACAAAGCTTGACTGACCAAAAGTGAAAAAAAACACCTGTCTGAAATGTATACGGATAATAAAAGGTATTTTTGGCACCTATCATTTCACCTGTTTGATACAAAGTTGCTGGATTCAAATTTAACTGCAAGGGGGCTCTAATCAACACAGCTGGCCTGCGCCAAAGTGAAAAAAAACACGTATCTGAAATGAAATACGGGATAATAAAAGGTATTTTTTGGAAACCTATCAATTCACCGTGGTGACTACTAAATTGCGTATTAAAATTTTAAAACTGCAAAGTAGCTCTATGAACAAGCTTGACTGACCAAAAGTGAAAAAAACCCCGCCCTGAAATGTATACGGGATAATATAAGGTATTTTTTGGCACTTATCAATTCACCTGTGGTGACTACTAAATTGCTGTAATCAAATTTAACTACAAAGTAGCTCTATGAACAAACCTTGACTGACCAAAAGTGATAAAAACACCTGTCTGAAAGGTATAAGGGTAATAAAAGGTATTTTTTGGCACCTATCAATTCACCGTGGTGAGTACAAAATGCTGAATCAAATTTTAACGCAAAGTAAGATCTATCAACAAAGCTTGACTGCCCAAAAGGAAAAAAAATACCTGTCTGAAATGTATACGGATATTAAAAGGTATTTTTTGGCACCTATAAATACAACCTGTGGTGAATACAAAGTTGCGGGATTCAAATTTAACTAATAAGGTGGCTCTATCAAACACACTGGCCTGCGCCAAAGTGAAAAAACACCTATCTAATGTAAAACGGGATAATAAAAGGTATTTTTGGCACCTTTTCAACCTGTGGTGACTACAAATTGCTGAAAATTCAAATTTAACTGCAATGGGGCCCTATATCAACAAAGCTGGACTGGGGCAAAAATTTAAAAAGAACACCTATCTGAAAGGGTATACAAAATAATAAAAGTGGAGTTTTGCACTTAACAAATAGACCTGCAGTTACTAGAAAAGATCTGTATCCAAAATAATTAAATGCAATGTCTAAACAAAGTCTTGGCTGTACAATATCCAGTATCCTTTATAGAGCTTGTCTGTGTTCGCCCATGCCCCCCCTCCACCCCCCCCTCTCCCCCGTGACTATTATGTTCAAACCTAGAAGGAAGACGTTCTAGCTTCTGCAAAAAAATAAGTCCTGAAAAATATCTCAAAAAGAGGAACTTTATGCATATATTGGACTTTTCCTGCTTTGGGAGGGATTCAAAAATCTTTTGATGTCCCAATACGATTTCTGATACCCCACTTTTTGATCCACACTATAAGGCGACAATGTCAGTGGGCAGATATGAGGAAATTAGAAGAATCATTCGCTTTGATGATAAGCGAACTCGTGCAGCGAGGTTTGAAACAGACAAATTAGCCCCTAAACAGTTATACTGGAACTATTTACAAAAATTGCACAAAACTTTACAATCCCTAGAAAATAATGTTTCTGTAGATGAGCAACTTGTACCGTTCAGAGGACGCTGCAAATTCATACAATACATGCCCAGCAAACCAGCCAAGTACGGAATAAAAAATCTTCTGGATGTGTGATTCTGCAAATTATTAAGGCATAAACGGCGTAATCTACTGTTTGGGAAAGAGGTTGGTGCACCAGTACAGAAGGATCTGGGGTCTGAAATAGTCAAAACTCTTGCTGTTCCAATATTCAATTCAGGTAGAAACATCACCATGGGCAATTAAATTTCACCAATGTTTGAACTAGGGAATTTTCTGCTTTCAAAGCTAGTAAAAACTTGTTGGTACTATAAAGCAAAACAGACGAGAATTCCACAGCAACCCCAAACACAATCGTCAGCGAGCACTTTATGAGTGTCTTTGGATTAATAACAAACCGGGGAAGAAGAAGAAATCTGTAAAATTTTACTCGGTGCCATGCATCACGATTGCAGTGTTGACAGCAATAACCAAAAAATTTAAACCAGAAATCATCCTGCATTTCAATGCAACAAAAGGAGGTGTAGAAAAATGGATGAATTTGGGGGGAGAATATTCGTGTAAGAGGCAAACAAAACGATGCCTTTAGTACTATTTTCAAATATGCTTGATGTAGCAGCCCTAAATTAATTCATTATTTATACAGAAACTCATACGAATTTCATGCACAGAGGAAGGACAGGAATGCTTTTTCTGAAGGACCTTTGTCCCTGAAAGAGCCTCACATGATAGAGCGAAGCGACTTGAAATGCTTGTCAAAACAAACTAAAGAAGCAATGAAACGGGGGTGGCGTACAGTTTCAGATTATTCCAGAGCCAGGAGAAAGAAAACGAAAGCGTTGTTTCATGTGTCCAAGAAACATAGAGAGGAAAACTGAGCCCTTTTTGTTCCACTGTAAGGAAACTGTTTGCAATGAACACTCTTCTGAAAAAATAAACATGTCAGTATTGTTTGGAAGACTAATATAATAGAAAAGAAAGTTAGAATAAAAATGTAGCTGCAGCTAATTAGCTATAGATTTCTATGCATTTTTGTGTGTTTTCATGTCTTTGCGTGAAATTTTGGAAAAAAAAGTTTTTTTGGTGTTTTCTGTGAAAAATTATTATTAAAATGTTGTCCACTATTCATATTTTATTGAGCAATTTTGAAATAAACTTGTGAAAGTTATTTAAGTGTGTTTTTCTACATTATGTGCATGGTGGCCTAAAAGGCCCCCATGTCGTTAATATGTATATTTTTAACGTCATGCGTTCTAAAGTTAATGAATCAACAAATTTATTTGCTTTCCTTTTTTTAGTTTTGACCTATGTTTTATTAATAAACCATACTTATAAGGAGGCTCACATTCACTATATCATTCCCTTAAAAAAAAGATTGTGTCGCGGATGCCCCTGCGACCCTCGTCCCGGGTCGCAGGCGCACCCGTGTCCCTCACCCGAGCGCATGTCGGGGCGCGGGCGCGCTCATTCCCCTGCTCCTTTGAGAGCATACTTAACTGGCCGGGCTCCTGCTGCAGGCTTTGGCCCTTGGCGCGCGTGGTCTCACTCACTAGGGCGTGCGTGCGCCGGCAGTGTTAAATTCAAAGGGCCAGAGCACCGGTAATTGGCTATTGCCAGTCGCTGCCCCGATTTAAGCCTGCCTCTTCCTGGTTACCCTCCCGGATCTTTAGTGCCATTGCCTATTGAGAAAGCGTTTCTGAGTCTTGTCTGATTACCGTGTACCGTACCGTTTGCCTCCGTTCCTCGACTACGAATCTTGCCGCCTGCCCTGACCTTCCTGCCTGTCCACGACTACGAGCCTGCCTTACGATTTTGTACCACGCAACACCTCGGCTGCCACCGCAAGCAAGTCACGTCTGGGGTAGCGACCTGGTAGACTCCCACTGCAGCAAGTCCACCACGCTTTGCGGCGGGCTCTGGTGAAAACCGGGACCTACTTAGATTCCGCATCCTTCGTGGCTTACGCCATCGCTAGCGGTGGTCCAGTGGATCCACTACTACCGTCCGTGACAGTAAGATCCGGCCATGGATTCCGCCAAGGTGCCTCTGCCGCCCGACGCTGACCTCACCACCATCGTGGCTCAACAGTCGCAACAGATCGCTCAGCAAGCCCAGCAACTCGGTCATCTCTCCTCCATGATGCAGCAGCTCCTGGCCACCCAGCAGCAACAACCCGCTCCCGTGGCTCCCGCTGAACCTTTGGTTCCTGCATCGACCGCTGGTCCGAGGCTCTGTCTGTCTATGCTGTCCAAGTTCGATGGGGACTCCAAGACTTGCAGGGGCTTTATCACTCAATGCTCCCTGCATATCGAGTTAATGGGCAACCAATTTCCTACTGAACGGTCAAAGGTGGTGTTCGTGCTCAGCCTTCTCTCCGGGAAAGCCCTAGCTTGGGCTACCCCCCTCTGGGACAGGGATGAACTGATCACGGCCAGCCTTGCCACATTCCTCACCGAGTTCAGGAGTGTTTTCGAGGAACTCGCACGGGCTTCTTCTGCTTTGTTAAATCTGTGCCAAGGAGACTCATCTGTAGCGACTATGCGGTGCAGTTCCGCACCTTAGCCTCTGAACTGTCCTGGAATGATCACCGAACTCTACGATCGCCTGCGGGGGGCGAAGATCTTTTCCAAGCAGATCTAGGGGGGCCTCAATCTGGTCCGTATCCGAAAGAGACGAATGGAAAACGGCTTTTAACACAAGGGATGGACACATTGAATACTTTGTCATGCCCTTTGGGCTGTACAATAGCCCCGGCCCGGTCCTTCCCAGGACTTCGTAATATAGAAATTTTTCAGGGATCCTACCTATACACCTGTGTCCGTGGTCTACTTGGAGATATTTTGATTTATTCCCCAAACCTGAGACATCACCAACTTCTGTCCGCCAAGTGTTGAGACGCCTTCCGAGCCAATCACCTGTACGCCAAGCTGGTGAAAAGTGTTCTCTTTCACCAGATGATTCCTAACATAAGCTGGCTATACGACATTGCCAGACAAAGCCTTACAGCTGTCCCCAGCGAAACTATCTCCGTTTCTTGCAATGTCCACAACCAGTAGGCCTGCGGGGACCATACAACATTTTTTTAGGCTTATTTGATAACAACCATCGCAGTTTATTTCGCACTTCTTCACACTGGTGTGCCCCTATTGTGGCTCACCAAGAAAAACTCCCAGACCCTATAAAGTTTGGCACCCGAAGCTGAGGGAGCATTCTCGAAGTTAAAAAACGCTTTTTGCCTCTGCTTCAATCCTGGCGCGACCAGAATCCTGCAAAAGCCATTTTCGCTAGAGGTGACACCCTCCTCTTTTGGGGTTTGGAGAAATCCTCATTGCGAAAAGGTGCCGAGGTGCAAGAGTGTCCACTTGTGGTCTACACCAATACTTTCACCAGCGGAGAGGGAATTAATACCATTGGGGCTCGGGAGCTACTGGCCATTAAACTGGCGTTAGAAAGAATGTCGAGTATCTGCTAGGAAAGAGGCCAGGCAATCCCATCTGTTTCTATTCAGATTCCTACAGTCCCGAAAGAATGAGGGGCCAAAGGGGGGGTACTGTCAATACGGATGCCCCGCTGACCCGTCCCAGTCGCAGGCGCAACCCGTGACCCATCACCCTATCGGCGCCGCCTCCCGCCAGTCGGGGCATGATCATTCCCCTGCTCCATCCGGGAGTCGTACTTACCCGGATCCCCTTGCTCCATGCAGCAGGCTCTGTCCCTCCCGCGCCGTGGCGCCGGCAAAGTGGATTGAAATTTAAAGGGCCAGCGCACCGGTAATTGGCTATTGCCAGTCCGCTGCCCCTTTTTTAATAAGCCAGCCTCTCCCTTGGTTACCCTCTGGCATCTTTATGGCCAATGCCTAATGAGAAGCATTTCTGAGTCTTGTCAGATTACCGTGTACCGTACCGTTTGCCCACCTTCCTCCTCGACAAACGAATGCTTGACACGCCTGCCCTGACTTTCCTGCTGTCCACGACCACGTAACCTTGCTGCCAGCCCTGTACCTCTGGCCTGTCCCCGACTACGACCTGCCTTACACGATTTTTTACAACGCAACACCACGCAGTCTCCACATGCAATTCATGACAAGGGTAGCGATGGTAGACTCCCGCCACAGCCAGTCCATCCCGCTTTGCGCGGCTCTGGAGAAAAACCGTGACCTACGTAGATTCCCGCTCCTTGCGTGGCTTACGTTATCGCTTGCGGTTGGTTGGGGGTCCCCAGAGATCCACTACTTACCTACCTAGACGAGATTGTCTTATTTTATTGCAGTTCTCCAAACTAACCAGTGGTATCCTGTAAAGCAGAATTAATGATCTTTTATTATTATTCCAGATCTATTTCAGAAGTGTTACCAATAGTTATTAATGGAATAATATAAACATGTTGTTATGAATAATAATCATGCCATAGTATAACAGCAGAACGATTGTTGCAGATACTCGCTAAGGTAAATGAAAATAAAACTAATATATTTGTCAATTGCTGTTTATTAGTGTTGAGCGATTACGTTGGCCATCGACATCGGTCACATCATCGGCCACAGCATGAGCCCCAATCCTGCATGACCTTCCAGATTTATAAAAAGTGCCGGAAAAATGTCAGTCCTTTCAACACCACATTAGTTTATCACTGGACATAGACTATCCCTTCCTGGGCCACAACATGATCATCCAAACCTGCATGAACCCAGATTAAAAAGGTGCCAGAAAGGAGTCTATCATACCACATTATAGTTTCACTGGACACAGACTATACCTGTCCTAGGCCACAGCCTGAGCCCCAAACCTGCATGACCCCAATTAAAAAGTGCCGGAAAAAGAGTCTTTCAAACCACCATTATAAGTTTCACTGGACATATACAGTCCTGTCCTGGGTATCGCTTGCCCCTCCGTATAAGATGTGACCAATTGAGCTTCATCTATTGGAAATACTGGTGGTTAATGCTCCTGTTCCACCCACAGGTGGCCCTTTTTCTTTGGCATTCCTTTTCCTCATTGTACTCAAGCGTGCTGGAGAAAATTGACTCTATACATTTTCGATCTCTGTCCGTGCTCCCATACACCATGCCTCTGAATAACCTACATCAGGTCAAGTTTTCCTGTACCTCCCTTTACAATTAAGAGGAATTATTTTTACCAGCTAATTTGTACATGCAAGTTTTTTAGTAGTTTTATTTCTAGAAAACACATTTTTAAAATAGATGGAATCCCACCAGTCTTGTTTTTTCTCTTTTTTAATTGTAATAAATGGGTTGTCTCAATACAGGGATTTATAGCAAGATTTATGAAAGATCTTGAAAAACAAGTCTTTTGCAATATGTGCCGCATTAACAGTGTCCTACCTAATACCTGGTTTCTGACTGCACCATCACCCTTTGAGCCACTCTTGACAATTGTGAAAACAAATCGGCCATTGTTAGAAACAACATTAGGTTTATAATATGACCTGTAAGTATGAAGCTGCAATGTACAACGCAAAATGCCCCAAAAATCAAGCAAGACCCATGAGCCACTTTGGACCAGATTGTGAAGAACAAAAAATCTGTTAGAAACAACATTTTTTTATAATAGGACTGTAGAATATCTGCATGTCACAGCTAAATGCCCCCAAAAATTCAAAGCATGACCCCTTGAGTCCACTTGGACATTGTGAAGAAACAAATTTTCTTTAGAAACAACATTTTTTTTTATAATAGGACCTGTAGTATTGCAGCATTTCCAGCAGCATTACCAAAAAATTATAATAAAAATGACTTCACAGGGCCCCATGAGTTAAAAAAATGTGAGGGAGAAATGCCACTTAGAAGGCCACGAATACTGTTCCAAAGGACAATGATTATTGCTGTTCTCCACAGCAACAAGACCCCCAAAAAATTATAAAACCGACTTGCTCCCCACTATTTAACGAATTTGATTAGTGGAGAAAGGTCCACTTAAAAGCCACATTCTGGTTCCAAAGGACCAAGATTATTGCTGTATCCTCACACAAATGACCCCAAAAAAAAATTATAAATATGACATCTCAGCCACTATTAAAAAATTGAGAGTGGAGAAAATTTCCTCTTAAAAGCCACATTCAGTTCTCAAAGCCCATAATTAAAGCTGGTACTCCTCAACAGCAACATGACCTGCAAAAACCATTTGACAAGGCGAAAACTTCTAAAGATCAAAGTGATAAAAGAATACTGTTGAGTTATGAAACCTTGTGTCTTTTACAGTCTCCTCACAGCAAAACCAGCCAAATGAACGTTGGGAAAGAGCATAAAAAAAATCAGTAAAGAAATTAACATATTGAAAAAAAAAAGTATACAAAAGGACCATTACTGTTTGAAGAGGAATTTGAAGTAGACCCAACTAATCTTGACCTCGGCAATTGTGGCCACAACAACAAACATAGTATCCATGCCTGATTCATCCTTGATGAAAGTTCAAACGATCCACATTATCCTGAATAACGCCGGATGCGATTGTCTGTTAAATGACTCCTCAGGCAGTGCTGAAGGCCGCTAAAGAAATGACGCTGCTTTGCTGGCAGGTACAACACCTCTATGGCGAGGCAAGCGAGCTCGGGCCATGTCGTCCATTTATGGGATAAACCCAGAAGTCTATTGGACCCGAACCCATACCAAAAACATCGGTGTTGAGACTCAGATAGTCGTGCACCAATGATCATAAGCTGGTCCTCTGTGAGTTAGGATGTGGGCCCTGCATTGCAATGCGTAGGGAGGTGGAAAATAAAGATTGGCAGGGGTACCACCCATTAGGACATCTGCCACCTTGCCAGAATCTGCAGCTAACGGCCTACTTGGGCACTCTACATGCAGTCACGGTCGCTGAATTGGTTGTTACCACCGTTGACATATGGAAGAACGTGAAGCATACGCAACAGATGTACTCCAGTTGATCCATCAGCAAAAAAAGGGGGGGGGGGGGGGGGGGGGGGGGGGGGGGGGGGGGAAAAAAAAGGTCTCCATTTTCCTGCATTTTACTCTCTTTTAGGGTGGTGAAGGAAAGTACTGAGTTTAGTTTTGTACCGGGGTACTCAGGAGGGTGGCCACCCAGTAACTGTTGTTCATTTTGATGGCCTTAACGCAGGATCCAATTTGGAGAAAATGGAGCATCCAGCACTCATGAGAGAGATGGAGCCCTTGATTTCCAATCTCTGGTTCTGAGGGGCACAAGCAAACTGATCTTCCCATCTTCCACCCTCCGCCTCAAATTCTCGCCAACCTCTTTACAAGCAGGGACGTCGTAACTGTCGGTGTCCCTTAGGGAATACTCCTCCTCCTCCTCCGCAGGCCTCCGGCACAGCATCAACACATCCCCATGACTTTGCCTGATATGATGCTCCTAGAGCTATCGATGCTCCCACCTCTTGCACAAGCCCTTGGACCCCGAACCACTGCCCTAATGAAGACTGATAAAATGTAAACTGTCGGGCCTTGTGGATTTGTGACGGAGAGAAAGGTTCCGTGTCCCGCATCTGTGGTCCGTCTCCTCCTCCGTCGGCTGCGGACTGTTTGTTTCAGAGTGTCCAACGATCGTTCCAGAACTAAGATCACACAATGCTCATGCTGACAACGACATTGTCCACCACTGACCATTTTGGTGTGCTTCTTCAAACTGCCAGGATTGGTGCGATCACTTTCAAACGCTGCCTCCGATTCTCGTTTGGCTCAACAACCCCTAGGTCCGCACTGCTGCTTTGTCGTCCATGTGTCACTTACGTACTTGCGTAATGGCATTGCGGCTGCTGCCCAGAATCCTGGAGCATGTGGAGGAGTAATAGCCAGCGTGTATAGCCTACGTCAACAATGAGACGGTTTGAACGGGGAGGACGAGCTGACGCTTCGTCAGACGGCAGGCCATGCGGGACGAAGTCAGGGAATGCGAACCCCACTTGCGAAGTGCAAACTTAGACTTCAAGCCATCCTCAGCCGGCAGCACCAGACCCTGTTAGCTCTTTAGAAATTTCTGGACGACAAGGTCAGACATGTGCCAGCAGGATGTGCTCCAGCCAACCGATCTTAAGGGCGCCAGCAGATTTCGCCCCGTTAACCGCACACCACCTGCCTGGCACAAGGTCATGGCAACCTCAGCCAGCGGCTCGGTCACGAAGCGGAGACCGTTCCACAGTCTCCCTGACCTGTGTTGGGACGTTCCTCCAAGACTGATTAATTTCAAACACTGACTTGTTCTAAGGGCACTGTGATACCACCCAAAGAGGCCCTTCGGGGAAAGAACCTGCAGCGGGCACCCATCCCTGCGGTTTTGAAGAGCGTGCGCCGAGCCTGAGATCGCCCCAGAACACCCCCAGAGACATCCACGGCAGCTTCACATCCATGAGCTGTCCCCGAGATATAGCGGCCTTGGCCGGGCTTACCTAGTCCATGTTTCGTGGTCAGATGACCTTTTTTCCCCGGCACAGATGCAGACAACGCGCTTGAAATTATAGATGACAAACACGTTGCTGGCCAAGGCAGTTACTGCATTTTCAGGCAAAGAAATGCCTGCTCGCATCTGGTATTTGGGGGCAGGCAAGGCCATGACTTGGCGGAACCCATCTGTGTCCCACCATACGGAAAGGCAACCATTCCAAGGCCAAAAGCCGGGCAATGCCGACATTCAAGTGCTTTAGGCTTTAGGAAGGTTTGGGTATAAAGTGTTTCTTCTGCTTCCAAACCTGAAGACAGAAGGCTGGCTTCAAGACTGGCCGCTGTAAACCTGCGTGCAGGTCTCAAACTTTGGGCGAAGGAGAAGGGGTATGAAGGGACTCTGGTGGTGCAAAGTGGTACTCGGCGATCGGTGGTAGTGCTGAAGAGGAGGCTGATTCCCTGATCATGACTCTGAGAGTACATGGGCAGTGAGAATCGCTTGTGGTGGCGGATGGAGGCGTGTCGGCGGAGACAGAGGGTGTGACGTGGTTGGAAAGGCCGCGGCTCGGGTCTGGCTTTTTTGGCCAATGTGATTACCTCCGATTTCACCTCATGTGCAATCGCTGCATGTGACTAAAGACAAGTTATGGTGGTTGGTTAACCACCTACAGGTTCTTTCTTGCCTCTACTTATGCGTTACGGCAAAGGCGGCATATGACATCGCTGATTGAATCAGAGGCTTGCTCAAAAAAGGCCCAGGCTTGAATCCTGGACCTTTGACGGCGATAAGTGAGGACGGGGTTTGCGCTGACCGTGTGCTGGGCGGAATCATATCATCGGACTTCTGCGACCGAGCACCTCTCCCTTTTTGAGGCGGAACCCGTACTGAACAGTACCGCCATCGTCTTCCTCCCCTCGTCCAAGATGAAAGCGCCTCTCAAGCAAAATCTGCTGAAAAAGACCACGTTGGACCCGCAATGTGTCGTCATCATCATCATCAACACAGGTGACTTCGACGTCCTGACATTCTGCCAATCCAGGATCTGCGGGCTAACAAGCATGAGGGAACTGCAAGGCGTTGCCGACGCGCCCGGGATATTTTGCCGAGTTGACCGGCTTTTCCTTCTCCTCCTCGAGCTAACGGTCATTGCTGATACAAAGGCTTACGGATGGAACCCAGCGAAACTATCTGCCGGTTCTGCAATGGCCACGGCCCAGTAGGCCTGCGGGCCATACAACGTTTTTTAGGACTATATGTAATCTCACCAACGGCATTTTATTCCTGCACTACACCACACTGGTTGCCCCTATTGTGGCGTCTCACTAAGAAGAACTCCAACCCTAGAAGTTGGCCACCCCGAAGACTGAGGGAGCATTCTCGAAGTTAAAAAAACGCATTTGTCTCTACTTCATCCTGGCGCGTACCCAATCCCTGCAAAGCCTTTTTCGCTAAGGTGACAACCCCCTCTTTGGTTTGAGAAATCCTCATGACAAAAGAGAAAGGGGCCGAGGGCAAGAGGGTCACTTGTTGGGTTCTAACTCCAAGACTTACCTCAAGCAACCGCGGAGAAGAATTATACATTGGGGATCGGCGCTACTGTCATTACACTTGGCGTTAGAAGAATGGCGGTATCATGCTGAAGGAGCCCAGCATCCCATCTGTTATCTATTCAGATTCCTTCAGTCCCGAAAGAATAGGTGCCAAAAGGGGGTGGTACTGTGTCAAACTGATGCCCTGCCGACCCGTCGTCCCAGGTCGCAGGCGCATCCGTGTCCCTCCACCCGTGCGGCGCCGCGTCCCGCATGTGTGCGTGTTCATTTCACCTGCTCCTTTGGACGTATCAACTAACCCGGCGGCCGTGCACTGCTGCAGGCTCTGTCCTTGGCGCGCGCAGCGCCGTCATGTTAAATTTAAATGGCCAGCGCACCGTAATTGGCTATTGCCAAGTCGCTGCCCACCTTTTTAAGCCTTCCTCACCCTGGTAACCCAGCCTGATATCTATTAGTGCCAGTGCCATTTGAGAAAGCTTTTCTGAAGTCTTGTCAGATTAACCGTGAACCGTACCGTTTGCCCTCCGTTCCTGCGACTACGAAATCTTGACGCTGCCCTGACTTTCCTGCCTGTCCACTCCGTCCACGGAACCTTGCGGCCAGCCCAGACCTCCCTGTCTGTCACCCGACTACGAGCCTCCTTAACGATTTTTGTACATACGCTACTACCTCGGCTGTCTCCACCATCAAAGTCACGACAGTGTAGCGACGGGTAACACCCGCCGCAGCAAGTTCCATTCCGCATTGCGGCGGCTCAGGTAAACCGGGACCACTAGATTACGCTCCTTGGCGTGGCTTACGCCATCGCTTGCGGTGGTCCAGAGGATCCACTACTACCGTCCGTGACAGATTGTCTCTTTTTTGCAGTTCTCAACTAACCAGTGGATCCTGTAATGCAGAATTATTGATCTTTTATTATTATTCAAGTCTATTTCAGAAGTGTTTCCAATAGTTATTAATGGATGATTTAAAAATGTGGTGTTATAAATCAGTGCATTAGTTAACAGAGAAAGATTATTGCAGATAATCGCTAAGGTATTGAAAATATTTCTAATATATATTTGTCAATTGCTGTTTATTAGTGTTGAGCGATGACGTTGGTCATCGACATCGGTCGATGGTCGATAGACCCCGACCTCATCGAAAGATCATCGAGGTCGAAGGTAGTTATGAATCGATTACCATTAAAGTCTTTGGAGAGCAACAACACCTTCATTCTTACACCCAAACAGGCTGGATAACAGGACTTAAAATCCACACAGTCACATGATACGTGCTACATCTTAGTCATACACACTTAGGTTTATCAAAGCACAGAAAAAAAATCACTAACCATTCACTATCCCTGTCGTAGAACCACATGCATGACCCTTAAACCAGCATCACCCACAAATTAAAAAGATGCCAGCAGGCATTTATGAATTGAACAATCATTGTACTTGAACTGGAAATTGAATATCCCTGTCCTGGAACGCAGCAAGAGCCCCACACCGGCATGACCCCCCGAGATAAACAGTGCCGGAAAAAGGAGTCATTCAACCACCCCTTGTAGTTGAACTGGACATTGACTATCCCGGTCCTGGGGGGCCACAGCCATGAGCCCCATACACTGCATGACCCCCCCGCATTTAAAAAGTGCGCGGAAAAGGAGTCTTTCAACCAATCCATTTTAGTTTCAGCTGGACATTGAATATACCTGTTCCCTGGGCCAACAGCATGAGCCCCAAACCTCCATGACCCCAGATTAAAAAGCTGCGGAAAAAGGAGTCTTTCAGAACCACCATTTTAGTTTCACACTGGACATTGACAATACCTGTAACAACTGGGCCACGGCATTAGCCCCAAACCTGCATGAACCCCCGACATTTATAAAGTGCCAGAAAAAGGAGTCTTCAACCACCATTTTAGTTCCCTGGACATTGACTATACCTGTCCTGTGCCACAGCATGACCCCCAAACCTGCATTGACCCCACATTTAAGAAAGTTTCAGAAAAAGGGAGTCGTTTCAACCACCATTTTTAGTTTCACTGGACATTGACTATACCTGATTCCTTGGCCACAGCATGATGCCCAAACCTGCATGAAACCCCACATAAAAAAAGTGCCGTGAAAAAGGAGTCTTTTCATACCCCATTTTAGTTCATCTGACATGGATATACCTGTCCAGGGCCACAGCCAATGACCCCCAAACCTGCATAACCCCAGGCTAAAAAGTGAAGGAAACAGGAGTCTTTTTCAACTCACCCATTTTAGTTTCATGGACATTGCCAAAGGAGTCTTTCAACCACCCATTTTTTAGTTATCACTGGACATTGTACTATAACAGTCCTTGGCCACAGCAGTTAGCCCCCCCCCAAACCTGCATGACCCCCACATAAAAAAGTGCCGGAGTATAAGGAGTCTTTCAACACACCATTTTAGTTTCACTGGACATTGTGACTATGCTGGACCTGGTCCACAGCATGAGCCCCAAACCTGCATGACCCCCAGATAAAAAGTGCCGTAAAAAGAGGAGTCTTTCAACCACCATTTAGTTTCACTGTACAATTGACTATACCTGTCCGGTCCACAGCATGAGCCCCAAAACCTGCATACCCCCAGATTAAAAAGTGGCCGAAAAAGGATTCCTTTCACCACCATTTTTAGTTTTCACTGGACATAGACTATCCCTGTCCTGGGCCACAGCAATGAGCTCCAAACCTGCATGACCCCAGATTAAAAAGTGGACGTGAAAAAGAAGAGTCTTCAACCACCATTTTAGTATATATTCACTGGACATTGAACTATACCAGTCCTGGGCCACAGCATGAAACCCCAAACCAGCATGACCCAGATTAAAAAGTTGCCCTGAAAAAGGAGTCTTTCAACCACCATTTGTATTTCACTGGCCACATACTGTTCCTGTCCGGGTAGCGCTTGCCCCTCGCTTATGAGTGGCGGACCAATTGATGCTTCACTGGAAATACAGGTGTTATCGCTCCTGTACCACCCATGTGCCCTTTTCCTTGCATTCTTTTTCTCATTTAATCAACGAGCTGGAGAAATTGTCTCTGTACTTTGTTCTGCAGTCCGTCTCATACTCCATGTCCCTGAATAACCTACATGCTGGTCAGTTTTCTTACATCCCTAGTACAATTTCAGAGACATTTTTTACCAGCTATTTTGTACAGCAATTTTTTTAGTAGTTTAATTCTAGAAAACACATTTATTTAAAAATAGATGGAATCCCCACCATTGTCTTTGATTCTCTTTTTTAATTGTATTAAATGGGTTGTTTCAATGACAGGGATAGATAGCTTATGTTAAAGAAATCTTGCAAAAACAAGTTATATTTGCAATATGTGTCCATTAACAGTGTCCTACCTATTCCAGTTTCTGACATGAAACCCTCACCTTGAGCCACTCTTGACCAATTGTAAGAATAAATGTCTGTTAGAAAAAACAATTCTTTTATATAAGGACCTGTAGATATAGCTGCAATTCACAGCAAAATGCCCCAATAAATTCAAAGCATGACCCTAGAGCCACTTGACATTGTGGAAGAACAAATGCGTTAGAAAAAACATTTTTATTTTATAATAGGACCTGTAGTATATCTGCAATTTCCAACAGCCAAAATGCCCCCAAAAAATCAAAGCATGACCCTTGACCACTTTGGACAATTGTGAAGAACAAATGTCTGTTAGAAAACACATTTTTTTTATAATAGACCTGTAGTATAGGCTGCATTTCACAGCAAATGCCCCCAAAAATTACAAGCACATGCCCTTGAGCCACTATGGACAATTGTGAAGAACAAATGTCATGTTAGAAACAAAGCATTTCTTTTTATAATATGGACCTTAGTATAGCAGCATGTCACGTCAAAGAAGCCCCAAATAAATATTCAAAGCATGACCCTTGAGGCCCACTTGGATAATTGTGAAGAACAAATGTCCCAGTTATAACAACATTTTTATAAAATATGACCTTTCTATTTTCTGCATTTCAAAGCAGCATGACCCAAAAAATTATAAAAATGACTCTCTCAGATCACTGTAACAAATTGTTTAGGGAGAAATGACCATACAAGAAAGCACATCTTCTGTTCCAAAGACCATGATAAATGCTGTATCTCAAGACAGCAACATGAACCCCCAAAAAATTAAAAATAAGAACTTTTCCAGCCACCATTAAAGATTTATGAGGGAGAATGCCACTTAAAAGCCACATTTCTGTTCCAAAGGACCATGAATATTGCTGTATCTCACAGCTACATGACCCCCAAAAAATTATAAATATGACTTTTTCACCACTATTAAAAATTGTGAGATGAGAAATGCCGACTTAAATCCAACAATTCTGTTTCCAAAGACATAATATATAGCTGTATCTCACAGCAACAAGGAACCTCAAAACCAGTGACATGCGAAAAACATCTAAGATAAGTAAGGATAAATAGGAATACGTGTGTTATGAAACCGTTGCGTTCTTTTACAGTCACCTCACACAGCAAATCCCGCAAAATGAACGGTTGGGAAAATAGAATACAAAATTGCGCGCAGTAAGAAATGATCATTTTAAAAAAAAGTTATTATCAAGAAGGACATGTCTTAATGAAGACGGAATGTAGAAGAAGACCGGCAACTAAACGGTTACCTCGGCATTGGGGCCACAACATCATCAAGATCCATACCTGTTATCATCTTGATGACCTTCAAACGATCCACATAAACTGAGGAAAGCCGGATAGCGTTTAGTCTGTAATGACTCCACCACTGTGCAGAAGGTCTTCCACAGTTATGACACAGGCTGCTGGCAGTGAACAACACCTCTATGGCGTGGCGAGCTAGTTCGGGCCATTCGGACCAATTTGGATACCAGAAGTCTATTGGTCCCGAACACATACAAAACCATCGGTGTTTAGAACGCAGATAGTCGTGACACCATGATCTATAAGCTTGTCTCTGTGATTGGATATGTTGCCCTGCAATGCATCGTTGGTGAGGTGGTAAATAAAAGATTGCATAGGTCACCCATTAGGCGTCTGCCAACCTTGCCTGCTGCTGCAGCTACGGCTACTTAGCACTCTACTGCTGTCACGTCGCTGATAGTTTGTTCCACCGTGACAAATGAAGAACGTGAACGATACCGCAACAATGTCCCTCCAGTTTGATCAATCAGCAATGTCTCCATTTCCTGCATTTTACTCTCTATTTGGGGTGGTGGAAGGAAAGTGCTGAGTTTTGTTATTGTATACCGGAATCCAGAGGTGGGCCACCCAGTAGACCGTTTTTGTTCATTTCTGATGGCCTTAAATACGAGGAACATGTTTTGGAGGAAATGGGAGCATCCAAGCACTCATGTTGAGAGATGGAGCCTTGATTTCCCAATCTCATGCGTTTGATGGCACTAGCCAACTGATCTTTCCTCCTTCTTCCTCCCTCCGCCTACAAATTCGCTCCAACCTCATTTCAAGGCAGGGAGCGACGGAACAGTCGGTGTCTAGGAATACCTCCTTCCTCCTCCCTGCCCCGCACAGCTTCAAACACCAGCCCTGAATTCCTGAATGATGCACCCTGAGAGCTGATTCGCCACCTTTATCACTAGCCCTGGACCCCTGAACCACTGCCTAATTGAATAACCGATGAAATTGTGAAATGTCGGGCCTGATGTGGATTTGACGGATATAAAAGCCCGAGCCCCGCATCTGTGCCCCGAACTCCTCACTCCTCGCTGGCGGACCCCTGTTGTTTCAGAGTGTCCAACGATTGTTCAGAACTAAGATCACCACCAATGCTAATGCTGGACAATGGCATTGACCGCACTGACCATTTGGGAGCTTCTTCAAAACTGGCAAGGAAGGTGGGCAGAGCTCTTTCCCGTGCCTCCAACTCTCGGTGGCCAACACCCCGAGAGTCCGCACCGCGCCTTGTTCAGTGCCATGATGATCACTTCATACTCGTTAATGGCATTGCGCTGCGCCCACAATCGCTGGAGCAAGTGTGTGTGGAATTCCACGGTTGCCACGACACCATGAGATATGTTTGACTGGGGAGGCCGAGCTGTACGCTGCAACGCAGCCAGGCGGGACGAAGCAGGGGTGCGAACCTGGCGGAAGTGCGATGCTTAGACTTTCAAGCCTTCGCTCCGCAGGCAGTCCAGACCCGTGTAGGCTCTTTAGAAATTCTAGTGACTAACTTAGGAGGTTCATGACATGTGCCAGGCAAGGGATGTGCCTCCAGCCTACCGATCTTAAGGGCGGCCACAGATTACCGCCCCGTTTATCGGCACACCACCTTGCCCAGGCACAAGGTTCTTGCACCCACCAGTGCCTCGTTCTCGTTGCGGAGAGCAGTCCACAGCTCCTGACCTGTGTTTGGACGGTCTCCAATACGATTAATTTCAACACGGCCGGTTTTCTTGGGGAAAGAACACTGCACCATCCCTCGGTTTTGAAGAGCGTGCGCCGAGCCTGAGAGCCAGCGTCACCCCCAGAGACATCCACCCAGCTCACCCAGTGAGCTGTCACAGAGATATAGCGGCCTTGGCCGTGCTTATAGTCCTTTGTGTCGGTGGTCAGATGGACTTTTCCGCCACAGATGCAGACAACGCGCTTGAAATTTTATATGACACGTGGCTGGCCAGGCAGGGACGGCTTTTCTGGCAAAGAAATGCCTGCTGGGCATTTTGGGTATTGGGGGCAGGCAAGGGCCATGTGTGGCGGAACCCATCTGTGTCCAACAGACGGAAAGGCAACATTTCCAAGGCCAAAAGCCTGGCAATGCCGACTTTCAGGCTTTTGGCTGTGGGATGGTTTGGGTAAAGTGTTTCTTCTCTCCCAAACCTGGAAGACAGAAGGCTGGTGCTAGACGGCCACTGTACGGCGTGCAGGTCGTCAAACTGGCGGAAGGAGAAGGGTAGGATGGGTCTCTGGTGGTGCGGTGGTACTCGGGCGACGGTGGAGGCTGAACGGTGCTGATCCCTGATAAATGACTCTGAGAACATGGACAGCTGAGGAATGCTTGGTGGGGGCGGAGGAGGAGGAGGCGGAGACAGAGGGTGTGACAATGGTTGGAGGCCCCGCGTCGGTCTGGCCTTTTTTTGGCCAAGTGTTGCCTCCATTTCAATTTCATGCATTTGCTGCATGTGACTAGACATGTTGGTGGTGGGTTAACCACCTAAGGTACTTGCCCTCAACTTAGTGTTTTACGGCAAAGGCGGCATATGACATCGCTGGGTGAATCAGGGGCTTCCCTCAAAGAAGGCCCAGGCTTGAGAGGTCCTGGACCTTTTTGACGGCGATAAGCGAGGAGCGGGTTTTTGCGCTGACCGTTGCTGGAGGAATCATACACGAACTTCTGCGACCGCCCTCCCCCTTTTTGAGGCGGAACCAGTACTGACACTCCCCATCGTCTTCCTCCTCCCAGGATGAAGCGCCGCAAGCAAATTTGCTGAAAAGACCACGTTGGACCCGCAATGTCGTCATCATCTCAAAACACAGGTGACTTCGTCGTCCTGACATTCTGCATCCAGGAGCTGCGGGCTACAAGCAAGAGGGACTGCAAGGACAAGCCGACCGCCCGGGATTTTTCCGATTGACCGGCTTCCTTCTCCTCCTCTGATGGCATCAGTAACTGGGCATCAGAGCAGAGAAATCATCATCTTTGGCCTCTTGATCTTTTGACATGCCTTCTGACCCCAACCGCATTTTGTCATCAAAGAGTCTTCAGAAAATGGATTATCCACATGGTGAGTACACGAGTTGATTTTTGGGGCTGCTTCATGTTGGGACGGATGCTAATGATGCTGATGACGACATTTGTGGCCGTGACTGGGAGGATAGAGGGTAAGACTGCTGGATGAGGTTGCATTAACCACTGAAGACAGATTGCGACGCTTTTCGTTACGAGATTCACAGGGCCCGACCCAGCGATGACTGTCCTGACGGTCCTGCAACCGACGATTCCCTTGCATGCGTGTTTTTCGCCAGCACTGGAAGGAGCACCTTCTCTCGAAACCTCTACCTCCATGTCCTACCCCCCTCTTGCTCGCATACCACCTGCAATTTTGCTCCATGTTCAGAAATATAAAAATTTGAGAAGGTATGGAAGAGTTTTTGGGGAAGTCCTTTTTTAAAGACGGCAAATCACAGCTATTCTCATATCCCTCAAATCAAAAAAAAAATTGCTGTATTCACATTTAACTGCAAAGTAGATCTATCAACAAAACTGGCCTGCGCCAAAGTGAAAAAGCACGTATCTGAAATGTATTCGGGTAATACATGGTATTTTTGTCACCTTTCAATTCACCTGTGGTGACTACAATATTGCTGTATTCACATTTAAGTGCAACGTTCCTCAATGAACAAAGCTGTAGTGCGCCAAAGTGAAAAAACACCTATCTGTAATGTATTCGGATAATAAAAAGGAATTTTTTGGCACCCATCAAATAACCTGTTGTGACTACAAAATTGCTGTATTCATATTTAACTGCAAAGTAGATTATCAACAAAAGCTGGTCTGCGCCACAGTGAAAAAAACACGTATCTGAAATGTATTCGGATAATACAAGGTATTTTTGGCACCTTTTAATTCACCTGTGGTGACTACAAAATTGCTGTATTCACATTTAAGTGCAAGGTGCCTCAATGAACAAAGCTGTAGTGCGCCAAAGTCAAAAAACACGTATCTGTTTAAAGTATTTGGATAATAAAAGGTTTTTTGGCACCTATCAATTCACCTAGTGTAACTACACAATTGCTGGATTCAAATTGAACTGCAAGATAGCTCTATCAACAAATCGGACTGGGCAAAAGTGCAAAAAACACGTATCTGTAATGTATTTGGATAAAAAAGTTATTTGTGGCACCTTTCATTTTCACCTGTGGTGAATTCATAATTGATGTATTCACTTTTAAGTGCAAGGTGCCTCAATGAACATAGCTTTAGTGCTCAAAATTCAAAAAACACGTATCAGAAATTTATTCGAATGATACAAGGTATTTTTGCACCTACAACCTGTTTCTGACTACAAAATTGCTGGTTTCTAAAATTTAAATGCAAGGGGGATATATCAATAAAATTGGAATGGGCAAAATTGAAAATGAACACCTATCTGAAATGTATACTGATAATTAAAGTGGAGTTTTGCACATAACAAGAGACCTCAAATTACTAGAAAAGATGTGTATCCTAAATATAAGTTCAGGCTGCCCAATATCCAGGAAATATTTCAATAGAAAACTGTTAATAATAAGCTTTGCAGTTTCAATGTCTACACTAAGTCTTTGGGGAACTTTATCCATTATTCTTTAGAGCTTGTCTGTGTTCGCCCGCGGGCCCCCCCTCCCCCCGCTCCCACCCGTGACTTTACAGCGGTAGATGCCCTTTAAAATTTTCTACCTAACTACATAAATCTTCCAAATCTCTAATCTAACTAAGTTGTAAGGGTCACAGCTAACAGAGAGCTTTCTCTGTGAAGAAAAAAGAATAATTTCGCTGACTGGTTGGACACGGCAGAGCGCACGTCCTAAATGCTATGAGACGCTGAGAGACCTGAGGCTGAACAGGAAGGGCTGTTCTATGTAAAACGAGGTCATGTGATTTTTTCCCGCCAATCGCACCATAAAACCCTCCCCGTCATGACGTCGCACACACATCTCACCCTGCTCCTATCTGTAAGCTGATTTGCTGGCCGCCCAAAAAGACAGGAAGCGCCGAAAATGGTTTCGATCTTAATAGTTTATGCACAGATCTTAACCTAAATTATCGCATTATCTAAAAATTTCGATCAACATAAAAACTGTGCCAATTTCAACTTTGTCGATAATAATCGCTCATCACTACTGTTTATAATGTCTCTGAACATAAAATGTAAATTCAAGATAAAATCCTAAGTATAAATATAATAAAACATAAATGTATTGAATTTAATATTTTTCAGGACCATTATCATAATCTTTGCCATTTAATTGATCAAATAAACATATATGCTTATTAGGAAAGTCAAAAAGATAAAGACACATTTTTCATGGCAATAAAAAAATCACATGGGAAAAAAACTCACCTTGAAATGACTGAGACAAACATTATTTAGAAAAATTTACAGTATGTGGAAGAAAATTCTCCCATTACAAGACCTTCGTAGCATAATACAGTGTTTGAAGATTTTTTTGTTTGATGTCTTGCCAAAGCAGTTTATTAATCTGCCTTTCTAAATGTAAGTTTATTTGGTTTCTTTCATTTGGACGTTAAATTTTGTGCTGTAAATATCTTGTACAGCTTCTGTATTGTAGGCAAAACATAAAATAAAGTCTGACACTAAAGAACTAGTTGTGAGATAATCAGTTATTTAAAGGCTGAACTGGAAACATTTAAACTATTTCATCTATTTTGTGTATCTATTCTTTGGTGGCTCCACAATGTAATCCAGTGACAAAATACACATTTGCAGGTGCAGCTTGAAATATACACTCACCGGCCACTTTATTAGGTACACCATGCTAGTAACGGGTTGGACCCCCTTTTGCCTTCAGAACTGCCTCAATTCTTCGTGGCATAGATTCCACAAGGTGTTGCAACGATGCTCAATTGGTACCAAGGGGCCCAAGAGTGCCAAGAAAATATTCCCCACACCATGACACCACCACCACCAGCTTGAACCGTTGATACAAGGCAGGATGGATCCATGCTTTCATGTTGTTGATGCCAAATTCTGACCCTACCATCCGAATGTCGCAGCAGAAATCGAGACTCATCAGACCAGGCAACGTTTTTCCAATCTTCTACTGTCCAATTTCGATGAGCTTGGGCAAATTGGAGCCTCAGTTTCCTGTTCTTAGCTGAAAGGAGTGGCACCCAGTGTGGTCTTCTGCTGCTGCAGCCCATCTGCCTCAAAGTTCGCCGTACTGTGCGTTCAGAGATGCTCTTCTGCCTACCTTGGTTGTAACGGATGGCTATTTGAGTCACTGTTGCCTTTCTATCAGCTCGAACCAGTCTGCCCATTCTCCTTTGACCTCTGGCATCAACAAGGCATTTCCGCCCACAGGACTGCCGCTCACTGGATGTTTTTTCTTTTTGGACAATTCTCTGTAAACCCTAGAGATGGTGTGCGTGAAATACCAGGAGATCAGCAGTTTCTGAAATACTCAGAACCAGCCCATCTGGCACCAACAACCATGCCACGTTTAAAGGCACTCAAATCACCTTTCTTCCCCATACTGATGCTCGGTTTGAACTGCCGGAGATTGTCTTGACCATGTCTACATGTCTAAATGCACTGAGTTGCCGCCATGTGATTGGCTGATTAGAAATTAAGTGTTAACGAGCAGTTGGACAGGTGTACCTAATAAAGTGGCCGGTGAGTGTATGTACTCCTATATTCACACAAGTATCTTGCAGTAAAATGCACAACTTAATCCATAATCCAAAATTTGTAGTCCATAAATTGTGACTGTAAGAAATCAGAGGAAATAAAGGGAGTTTTAATTAAAGGAATTTTCTCACCACAATGATGAGCTTTAAGCATTTAGGCAAAGGTAAATCAAGACTATTACCAAAAACATTGCTGTTCTGATTATTCTTCATTTCAGAGTTAGAACAGTTTTTATATCCTAGGTTATCAGCCACCTCTCGCTTTTCATCACCAATGTCCCTCTAAGAAGCTCAGCTAGAAATAGCAGAACTGATATATCAGTCACTGCTGTAGAACCTCTCACAGCATTAACTGGAAGTGGGAGCCTGAAGCTGGCTGTGAAGAACAGGTTCTTTAAAACTGCAAGTCTAATGATAAATAGTGTTGATCGAACCATTCAAGAAAAGTTAAGTTTGAATCGAACATTTTGATTTTCATGAACTCGAACGGAACCGAACATTTTACTGTTCGATCGAGTAAATTTTGGAGTTCGCCATGGCGTTTGACACGCCATTTTAATAGTTTTCAGCGCCTTTCTGCACATTTGGCAGCCAACCAATCAGTGCAGAGCACAGACAAGTGTCAAAAACATCATCGCTGAGGTGTAGGGCTTTCATTGCCTGCTGAAATCACATTACCATGTTATATATATTTCACTGTATTGTGTTCTGAACGCCATTTTCAACTCACTCTACTATATTTTAAATAGTGGTTGGTTGGTGAAAATTATGGTGAAGAAATGTGACGGTTCGGTGGATCCGCTGGACCACCGCAAGCGATGGTAGTTAAGCCACGCCAGGGAACGGAATCTAAGTAGCCCCCGGTTTTCACCAGAGCCCGCCGCAAAGCGGGATGGACTTGCTGCGGCGTGAGACTACCAGGTCGTTACCCCTGACGTGACTTGCTTGCGGTGGCGGCCGGGGTACTGCGTGGTACAGAATCGTAATCCAATGGCGTAGTCAGGAACAGGCAGAAGGTCAGGGCAGGCGGCAGAGGTTCGTGGTCAGAGACGGACAGACGGTCAGGGCAGGCGGCAAACAGGCAAGGTCAGGAAACGTAGCGGAACGGACTGGTACACGGATAAGCAATAAGGACACTCAAAACTCTCACTAAGCACACCAACAATCTGGCAACAGGTGCCGGGGGCGGATACATTATATAGGACCAGCGCCCGGCAATAAGCCAATTACCGGGACACTGGCCCTTTAAATTTAAACCAGCCGTCGCGCGCGCGCTAGGGGGCGCGCATGCGCACGACGGCCGGGACAGACAGGAGCGCCGTTCACCGGAGCGGGGCCAGGTAAGCGAGCCGGCGTGGGGACGAGGGTGGCCGCGGGTGACCGCGATGCCCGCGCCGCGGCCCTGGCAGGCAGGGAAACGGCCGCAGGGGCAGCGGCGCCCGCGGCCGCCATGACAGTACCCCCCCCCCCTTAGGTCTCCCCCTCTTTTTTTTGAACCTAGCCAGGAGATCTGGTGACAGATTGCCTTCCGGCTCCCACGAACGCTCCTCTGGCCCGAACCCCTTCCAGTCGATGAGAAAGAACCGCTTCCCCCTCACTGTCTTCTGTGCCAGCACCTCCTTGACCTCAAAGATGTCATCCGATTCGGCCACAGGAAGCGAGAAG